>JZLH01S0626114.1:21738-39042 GCA_001188425.1 Eucidaris tribuloides | reverse complement strand
TCAGGTTTTATATATTTCAAAATGGCGTCGGCGGCCATTTTGAAAAATGGCCGTTTTACACAATTTTCCCGCCATTTTTGAAAGGTGCATAGGAGCTATATTTTCTTAAAATAGGTCCATTTAGCCAAATCCGTTGAGAAACAAAGGTAGCATGAACATGGTCACGGATCCAAGGAAAATGACTCTACTAAAGTGCCACGTTAAGTCTACAAACATTGCCGTATTCTTATTTCTGCATAATTTGACGACGAAATTAATTCTTAACATGAATTATAAATAATGTCCTTTTTTCTCTCCGTCACCATAACATTTCACGAGAAAAATAAAGGTCAAAGAAACCCTACAGATTTAGCATAAATATACCCAGACCACTCATCAGCATCTAATTGAAATTCAATGTTAGTGTGTTTGTAGTTTCACTATGATTAACGTGAAAATGACCTTGATACATATCATAACAATTTACGGTATGTGCGTGGCATCATAAAGTGCTGGAAATCAGCTTTCAGCTGAAAGCAGGCTTTTTATTCTATGATTAAATAAAGCAAACAAACAAAACAAACAAATAAATATAAAATCTCTAACCATGCTATGTAGATTGGTAGATACATACATACATACATACATACATATATATACATACATACATACATACATTTATACATACATACATACATACATACATACATACATACATACATACATACATAGAATGTGTTTTTAAAAAATAGCCGTAGAAGGGTGCTTGGAATACGGGAAATCGCTTGAAATGTTCTACACCACTTTCCACCGTACGGATTAAACGTGTTGGCCCGTATTCTGAAGTCGGGTTTAAATATTGTGCCTAACCATTAGTTTGGACAGTCAAAATTGTCTTAATCAATTGAAAATGAAGTACATGTATCTGTTTTGCATATATTTACTGACTTTTGCCTGAAAAAAAAATCTACTAATTATTAATTATTGGAATTACAATACGGTCCAAGCGTGAAAATTACGGTGGAAATTTGCATAGCAAGTTCCCCGGATTTTACCATTATTTTCTATAGATAGATAGATAAAAAGTATAAATACATATATACAATACATACATATCATATGCATACATACATGCATACATGACATAACATATACATACTACATAACATACATTACATACCATAATATACATACATACATACATACATACATACAACATCTACATGTTTGAATAATAATGATAGTAGATAGATTTTTGTGTACATTCTGTTCGATAGAATAGATAGATAAGATAGATATTAGATAGATAGATAGTTAGATAGAATAGATAGATAATATTAATATGTACCGAGAGAGAGATATTGCGCAAATTTTGTGTGCGCTGTTGTGCTTTTAAATACAGAAAGTATAACGTTTAACTATACAAATTACACACAATCTTAGCTGAAGATTACTTTTTTCTTTTTTTGGATATTTCCTCCTTTTAACTTGCGATTTGGATTGAGGATATTAAATTGAGACCTTGACAAAGTTATTGCTGATGATTAATCTGCACACATGGAAAACTAAATAAAGCGCGAATTATCCCGCAAATCCGAAATTTAACTTTCCATTAAACACTGAGTACAATTTTTGATATTATATATCGAGGGATTTTTTAATCGTAAGTATATTTTGTGCGCCTGGCAGAATGTTCGTTGCAACTGCTCGTTAGCAAACATCGTCAGTTACAGTATGTTCACGATGTTGTTTCTCATTGATACAAAGGGAAACTTATTTCTATATTTCTGCCTAACAGTACTGAAACAAACCAATACTTTGATTTCATGGAAATAGGCAATAGTGTGTCACGTTAGCAGCAATTTACTGTTAAGACATTTTTTGCTTTTTGCTTTGCTAACGGATTTCTGCAGGCACCGATTTGTTGCCATCAGTCTGCTCTAGTGTTTGTCATACCTTCATTGTAAATTCATTCAAAAAATATTGTCTAGCTATCAGCTTTTACATTATAGCTTAGAAATAACAGTAGTTCCATATCTTATTGCGAACATATGCCAAACACGTCCTAGAACTCCACGCATTTGCGCGAAATTGATCCTGATCAACCGTATAAAGACGAAATATGATTAATGTGTGTTTTCATTTGGGAGATCATCATCTCCATTGATCATCCGACACCTTATATCCACTGATAAAGAAGTCATTCGGCCGTGGATGTTCCACTTAACTACATCATAATGCTGGGCGATTTTTCCCCCAGAATATCCGGGGCTCACAATTCACCTCGATTCAACAAAGCAGACGTGACTTCAATTTCATGCAGGATTTCTTTTCGAGAACGACACATGCGTGTCTGAAATATAAAAAAAAAGGGACTACATCGCGTTACTACATTCGGTAACTAAAATGTGCACATAAGACCCATAACAATATTTCATAGAGGTTTACCTGATAACTTTTTCCTGTCTTTTCCTAAATCTAATGCAAGCGCTACATGACCTATTTGTGTTTAGTGCATATAAACCTATATTGTTATTATTAATCCGTTGGAGACTAAGTAAGAGTTAACTCATTTAGGGGTCTATGGAAAGTGCGTGTTATAGTGAAATCACATCGTCGTCCATTGGGTTAATAACAATAACGATAAAATCGTCTGTTTTAATTTCTATGACCCAATTTACACCCAGCGTTAGGCCGGCCTTTACACTTGGTGCAAATGGTTAGGCCTACCCGATCCCCCTGCCCCCACTGGCGCACCACGGGTGTAGTTTCGGGCCAGCAAAAATGTGCCGTGTAAATGGACAGGTGGTCTCGGGCCCCAATTGTTTCCACGCGATGCAACGCCGTAACATATAAATTAAGTATACTACTGTCCAAACGCGTGAGCTTTCAGTGTATGTACAATTTCCAAAAAAAAATACTGCAAAAACTCACACTTTCACATCAGAAAGGTGTCATTTTTAGATTCCAGAATGCTGGCATTTTTTTAAATGCTTCAACTGATATGTATTATGCTGCATCAACATCGACATATACACGGTATGAAAAACCATTATTTTACGTCTCCGTCCCATTCCAACATGTCTTGCTGTTAGAAAAAACAATTGGTGGCCTAAATGTCTTTTATCCTGTCAGTTTTGTGGACTGAGTAGAAAGTGAATCTTATATGGGGTAGGCAAACAATAAGTGAGAAGAAAGAGGCAAACCTACCGCACAAAGCAATGTTTGTGAGGATGTTTTGTATACGAGGGTGTGCGTGCGTGCCTGCCATGGGCGGCAATCTCGGGGTTACGGGGATCCCCCCCCTCCTCGGTGTTTAAAATTTAATATTACTTTCTTCATTTTTTTTTGGCATTTTTGATGGGATTTGTTATCGGCGAACCTTTTCAACGGAGAGATATGATAGAAATAGGTTATTAAACCTTATTAATGGAAGGAGTTCAAAGTCAGATTCCCCCCCCCCTTAAAAGTATATATTCTTAATGCCCTTCCCTCCTTCCAGAGAATGTTATTATTACGCCTTTGGTGTTTTCGCCCCCACCCCCCCCCCCCCATTCGTGACATGAATTCTCTGCAGCTAGTGTCTGCGTGTTGGGGTGTTTGTATAAACGTCTTGGGCCGTGTGTCAGTTTAATTGGCATAATAACCCCTCACGGCCTATCCGTGACGTGGTTTCGTAAAAATTTACAAACGCTTATGAAGTGAAGTTATCGAGAATAATCTTCAAGCAAAGAGTTGTAGAAATTAGCCACCAGTCACCTCCCTAACCGTGCTATTGGCAAGATCCAAGAGGTAAAGATTAACATATTGAATCAATGTTTTAATTCTCATGTAGCCGTATTTGTTATTTTGAGTGTATCATGGCAAAACTCGTTCCTGCTCACCACTTATGTCGTCTGGTTGACCCGACATTGGTAACAGTTTGCTCACCTGTTTTATGGACTCCAGAAATATAACATCATCCTGATTTTATCGTGCTATAATGTAATTTTGTTTACTTGATACGTAATCACATAAAGATCTCTGAATGATTACGATTAGGTTTTTTTTTATTATTATTCCGAGAACGTTTATTATATATATTCTCGTATGCACGATAACAAATACACGGCTGATTTTATTTTTTTTTATTACTTTTGATTGTTTCTTTGTTTTTAAATTGGTAGGAAGGAGAGTTATCAGCTGTAGATTTTGAAGAATGTTTTATCTCATTTCGGGTCAGAACTTTCATACAGATTGTATTATGTTATGGAAATTTTTGTGCATTACGTCATCAAAAGAAAGACGTTTTAAATATTTTTAATAACCAGATCATTAAAATGTCTCATATAATTTAAAGGCGTAGCAATGTTTATAGTTCTCCAAGCTGTTTCCCTCTGACAAATTCACATTTCAAAGATTTTTATTAGAAACGACTGATGTTAGCGGTTTTAGTGGTTAATTTGTTACTTACCATTTTGATTTCAATGAGGGCAAATGTACTTCCTTATAATATCTTGAGTTTCATGTTTGACATCTTGAATTGGTATTTATACATGACCGGTGTTGGCTATAGTTTTGATTAATTAGGAATGTTCTAACAGACTACGCCAGGCATATGTTTTATAACCTATAAGAAATTGGTGTAAAACAATTATTTCCAACTTGTTTTGAAAAGCGGAATTCTCGAAGACGTAAACATCCTTTAATGTGACCCACTTAAGTCCTCAAATCAGGATTTCCCAAGACAGCAAGCAGCAGGAGAGAAAAAAATGATAACCTTACTCATCTTTTAGGAAGAACATGTCACAAACTACCGGTCATCCGTTTCGATGCCCCGTCATAATTCATGAGAGATTCAAAAGCACCTGTGCATTTTGCAATTAATATTTTCGAAAGCCTCTGCGTATTATTCCCTCCAGCTAGGTAATAGCGAAGACTTCGCTGAGTGCATTGAAGCCAAGGGTTTTTTTTTCTTTTGGTGAGAGTCTCAACATTAATATGACTTTATTAAGATATCAAGCTTGGTGAGAAATTTAATAACTTGAGACGGGTCTGCTTCGGGGGTTAGTGAGACGTGCGTTTTTTCTCCTCGCTCCTAGCCACGCAGCTGGGTGCTTTTCAGTCAGGGCTTTAAACAGAATACACCATTTGCTGCGAAAACATTTGTGGACTCACGACCCCCCAAAAAATGCTATCTTCTGAAGGACTTCACCTGCATGTCCGTCGAAAATCATGTTCGGATAGTATATCATATTTCGATAATCAACCTAAAATCGGGTAAGCTAATAACCTACAAATTACGCTTTAACCGTGTTTTTTATTGCACTTAATCGAAATGTCCACGCAGAACAGCTGCTGCTAGCACTCAGTATAACAGTACCAGAACTTATGGCAATTAAGTCAGAAAATATCTATTTTCTGACTGTATTTGATTCAGTTAAAAACTGACTTAGCACATTCCTTGTACATTTGATGTTGTGCGTTTTTCGTAACTCTAGAATGAAAGGCGGACCGGTTGAATAAAGGTCTTGTTGAATACTATTAGATGGAAGCGTTAATTATGTCACATGCTACAGAAACGTAGATCAGGAAAAGTGATTATTCGAAATATTCACGCAGAACAGCTGCTGCTATTGCTTACCAGAACTTATGAGATTTAAGTTAGAATTAGGAATACCATTAACAACAATTACCATGTTTTCTTGCACGTTTGATATTTGTACCAGAAATTACGAGGATTAAGTTAGAAAAACCGTTAACAACTGAATTATCATATTTCTTGTACATTTGATGTTATTGTGTTTCTCATGGCTCAAGAATGAAAGGTGGACTGGTGGAATAAAGGCCTTGTTGAATAAGCTTTAATATACCACATGCTCAAGAAACATATATCAGAAAAATTCATTAATCGAAATATTCACGCAGAACAGCTACTTAAGTTAGAATCGGAAATACCGTTAACAACAATTACCATGTTTTCCTGCACGTTTGATGTTTTGGTGTTTTTCATGACTCAAGAGGGCAAGGTGGACTAGTTGAATTAGGGTCATGTTGAATATGTTCAGATTGTAGCTTAATTTGTTGCACGCTTACAATTTTTCACATAATTGAAAAATAAAATTTAATAAGGCAATTTAGTTATTCATTGTAGTATGCTTGATTCTGGGAGCAGTGTCCCAAATTGAGGACTATAATTCCAATATTGCCATTTCTCTTTAGCTGTTTAGCGTGGATTTCTTACTTGGTTAGGCGTGACAATAGACAGAAACAGTATCTTCCTGATTTGTTTCGAATAGAAACCAAAAACGCACTTGTTTGTTAGAAATTTGCGAATTTCATAAGAGCTGACATTTAAACTTGGTGAGATATTATGCATCATATGAATACTTAACACGGTAAATTGGGTTCAAATCAATGCATAATTCACAATCTGGAAATGTATCGTTTTTCACATTTATGCAAAATAATACGATATTATAGAAATCAATCTTTTCTTTACCGATGGTGGCCCATGTGGATTGCTAATGGGTCGTTCAGTGTAACTGCATACATACAAATGCAGGAATATTGATCTACCTTATACCTAACGCCTTCACCAGCCTGTGTAGTGTAAAGGTAGGCTTTCGATTTGTTCCCATTTGACTTAGACGGTTTGAAATATGATATCTCGTAGCCAGATTAATATTCCAATAACGCAAATTGGTTTGACAAAATAGTGCCAAAATTCAGGATCTTGATATTCTTGATATACATGAACTTGTTTAAAGGAATAAACTGCACAATTTCCCCAAGTGTATACCGGGACGGTTTTAGCCAAACGGCACAAAATCTGAGCTTCGTTTAGTCTCTTTAGTACCACATTATAGAGCACATAAGTTCTCAAACATTTTACAATTTAGAAAGAAATCAAACCCTTATAAAAATAGAACAGATGAAAATTAATTTGTTTAATTTGCTTTCAGTAGATTTGGTGTTTCACGTGACTTTTCAAAGATTTTCAAATGCGTTTTGTACGTGGGGAATTAATTCAGTACAATATGTTTGTAAGCATTTGACATCATAGTTCGTCGATGTTACATTCTCGGCACAAATTGTATACAGTGCCTTTCAGATAGCTGTAAGAAGCCCGATGAAAGTGTTACTAGTATTAAAGGTTAATGACATGATTGGGGTAGTCCTTAACTTGGGGTAAAACTATTCTAGAAAGTATACTGTACAAGGATTCTACTGTGAAAATTTGGTAGTCAAAGGTTGACTCATTCTAAAGTATCGTCCATCTGTATTTCTTGTTACAGACAAATCTGTTGTGTAGGGTTATATGGCATGTATTTTTATCGGGGCTCGAGAGAAACGAAATTCTAGTATGTTCATGCTTGATTCGGCTTAAGTAAACAAATTCGAAATAAATCCTTCCAGCCAGGAGTTACACTCGAGCTGGTGTATCTTTGATAAATCTTTCAACCAGTTTGGTTCAAGAGGCATTTTTTTTTGTTTCGCCCAATTATGTCACTGCCCTTTAACACAATTTGACTACAAATGACGTCCAGTAGCCCAAGTGCATTATCCATACCCGTACATTACTCAGAATATCACTTGAAATGTCAATGGATTTTAGTTACAGTACTGTGTTGGGAGCCATACAAATTAATGTCGATATACATTTTGCATTTAGCTCCTATTATATCGATATCATCTCGCTCAATTTACTTAATAAGATGGCGTTCTTGAATAATATTACGTCATGAAATGAGACATGCGTGTTAGCTTTCTCGAGGCCAGTACAGAAAACTTCAACACTCTCCTTTTTTTTTCACAAAAAGATAGAAAAAGAAGAAACTCATTGCACTTGTATGTCCTACGTGACGAAGATATAGTCGCACATAATTATGATTTAATTGCGTTTTGTTTCTAGGAGACGGTCAATTCACCCACTTTGTATCGAATGTCGCCTGGATTTACGTTTTAGTCGAATGCCTTTGTCTGTCTAATACGATTGCCTACCTTATCTCGGTCAATTTCCTTACAATGTTTCAAATAAGTAGGTCTCCGTGCAAAATCTATAGTGTTTAGTGCCAGAAATGACCCCATTTCTTTGGTAGATATGTATTCTTTCTATCTTTCTCTTATTAAAATCGTATCGGTCTTACGTCGGCGCCGACGGGATTTTGCCCTAGATGTGAGACGATGTTGTCAGAAAATCTCGCGAAGAAACAAAGTTGCACATGGCTGAATTTGGGAGCAGCAACTAAGTTCGGAGTAAGAAAGTCGTTCGTCTGTTTCTGTGTTGGTTACAAATGCTGGCGGTGTGGGTGTTACTAATAGTGAAATTGGGAAGCTCTGCTAATGATAGAAGTAGTATTGGTAGCAGCAGGAATAGTACATGTATTAACAGTAGAAAGATGAGGAGGAGGAGGAGGAGGAGGAGGAGGAGGAGGAGGAGGAGAAGTAACAAGAGGAATGGAGTACAAATCGTAGATTTTCTTGCTGAAGATATTTGTGGTGGTTAGTTCTGGTGGTGGTGGTGGTAGTGGTAACAGTGGTGGTCGATCATAATGGCATGGACTTGTGGCTTTGGTGGCGGTAGTTATGGCTAATTAGGCGCTATGGCAACATTGAAATAATAGTGGATGAAGTAGTGGTACTAGAAGTAGTAGTAGTAGTAGTAGTAGAAGTAGTAATAGTAGTAGTAGTAGTAGTAGTAGTAGTAGTAGTAAAAGAACTGGCAGTAGTGATAGCAGCAGCAGTAGTAGTAACAAAACAGAATATGTAGCAGTTATCGTTGTAATGGACAAATTATTTTTATTCTTTCCTTCATCTCCACCATACTTCGACCTCATTATTCTGATATGATGGCAATTGCTCAGATGCATTACGAGTCCGTGTGTATTTCCGGAACCTTGCCTCCCACACTCCCCGCATTTCGAAAATTACAGGTTGCTGGACAAATCGGATGTCGAAAGTTGTAAGTGATAGGCATTTTATGATACGGACGAGCTTTCCCGTTCTCCCACTTACGTCCTATCACAAATAAATTAAGAAGACAGGTTGAGGGCTTGTGAGTGAGAACTCTCAAGCTCGGATGATACTGAAATAGTGTGGCGCTGACTTGTAGTCTATATACAAGCATCGTTTCTGTGTCCGTTGTGTAATGTGGGCCATTTCAAAATCAATAAAACGTTCATGAAATCCAAAATGCGGGCCACAGCAAACAGTTGTGGTTTTCTCTGTTTTTCTGTAGACTTTACTGCGATAATGGGAGCCGTTTCCACTTTGGCTCACTTCTGAATCCAACACTGCTGTGACGCAGACTAGACTCATTAATGGATACTTGACGAAAATGGGAACATGTACCCCGAATTTGCACTTGAATAATTGTTAAAGTAGACTTTACATGGGACTTGAGTGTCTTGACTGACAGGAGTGGTGTGCTTCAATTAGATCGTTTTCTTTCACATGTGTCCCACGGCGTAAAACTCAAGGAGAAGTAGGCACATATAATTGGTGCTATGAGACAACAGCCTAGGCCATAGGGGAAAAGTCCATATCAATTTGACGTCTGTGTATGTGTCTGTATCTGTGTCTGTTTAGCTGTATGTCTACGTGGTATGTGCGCATGTTGTGTGTGTGCGTGTGTGTGCGTGTGTGTGCGCGCGTGTGTGTGTGTGTGTGTGTGTGTGTGTGTGTGTGTGTGTGTGTGTGTGTGTGTGTGTGTGTGTGTGTGTGTGTGTGTGTGTGTGTGTGTGTGTGTGTGTGTGTGTGTGTGTGTGTGTGTGTGTGTGTGTGTGTGTGTGTGTGTGTGTGTGTGTGTGTGTGTTTCGGTAAGTGTCTGCATGTCTGTCTCTGTGAGTGCATGTGTGGAAAGTAATAGACCAAATCGATAGAAGTGGTCTGTCCATTTGCTGCTCAAATACACTTTCTGTTCTAAGAATTGTATCTAAGTCAGGAGAATGTATAGCCATCTCAAGCAATTGAACGAGGCCTATCATAGATGCCAGGACCGGGACTGTGGGAGCTTCCTCTCTCAGAAAGAAAGTATCGGCACCACCGAGGAACAATTACTTTTAATCGTGTTATATATTTGATTTCAGAGAATGGAATGAAACTAAACAGACGCAATTTTCTTCTTCCCCAATGCCTGGAATATTAGGTTCTGCAACGCCTCCGGTATCTTTAAATCACAGCTGGTATTTTCCTCCTGGAAACGTAATTGTATCGCGTACGAACATGTACGATATAACTTGTATGATATTCATATGGGACAAGAAACCCAATGGTTCATGGAGTCAAATTTCTTGAGTCATTGCCAGAACCATAAAAACACAGTTTTTCACAGTAAATAATCGTACAAACAAGCTGGATTTGGATGATACTTTATAGTCCCAATGGGTTGAAAATGATATTGGTAGCTTGGATTATGGATCAAAACAAACCAACAGAGATACAACTGTCTACTCCTATAGTACTATAGTACGCCACAGGCATGTTAATTGATCGTAAAAGACTCTCAGATGGGCAAACAGACAAACGACATATTCATGATATTGGAAGAGTTTTTGCACCCAAATAACCACCTTTCTTGGATGTACTCATGTCCCCACGGTCAGCATTGTATATCTTACAAACGATATATATCTACCCCGAAAAATAAAGACAGACAGACAGACATACAAAGGGACGGGGTGTCCTACTTCACACAGACATGACAGACCACCCTTCATATTGCAGACAGCTACATGTAAACGGACTTCCATCATGTCAATAGGAAATAATGTTACAAACAACTTCGAAAAAAAACTATTCTAAATCATGGATTGATGGTGCCGGGAGACTGGAACCAACATTATGGAGTAGAACAATAATTTATCAATTCAAGCATCCCTCCAATTTATGGAGGTGACCAGAAGTATTTTTCTCAAGATAATTGTCCAGCTGATTAAGAAGTTTCGCGTGACTTTACGAACAACTCGATAATTATGAAGTGTCAAGTAAAATGTCAACAGTTTTTTTTTAATGTCATTATAAGAAAGAATGATTTTGCCAATTTGATTTTGCCCCAAAATAAAGTTTGCAGTAAAACGCTTGTTAAATGGTTGTTAAGAGTAGGAATATATTTTTCTGTGCATATTTTAATTTTAGTGGATGTAATTTCAATAGGTTGAGAATCACATTTGGCTTGACATATTTTAAGTCATTGGTAACTTACGAATAGTTTTATGACACAGGACCCTGAAATAGCAGACGGCATGCTCATGCCTATCTATGTTAGATTCCAAGTAGTGTTTATGAAAACGTCATATACATTTTTAGAGAGTCATTTCATTGTATTTATTTTAACAGCAATAAGATCAACTCAATCCCTTTCAGGAAATTAAATACTCTACCAAATCCACCCCTTCCTGGCAACCTCCAATTCAAATCTTAATCTTAATCCGATCTTAATCTTGGGTTGGGCCGAATGAATATTTTTTGGTAATTAGGCGTATGAAAAACGTATGTATACAATTTCGAGTGATCCCCAGACGAGATCACTGATGGGGAAAGACGTATAAGCAGAAGCTACAATCAAACTTTTGGTTAGCGAATCCCCCCCCCTCCCTTTTCAGGTGTACCCTTGTTTTTTGTTGCTTTTGGGGGTCCTGTCTTGCGTTAGTAATCTACATGTATAGATAATATTTCAGTTAGGCTTCATGACGGACAGAGCGCAAAACTCTATGTGTAATGCCACTTGGTTGGGCGATTGACAGCATGTTGGTTTTTAATACAAGTTTCTTCAGTTGGCATTTCGGGATAATAATAATGAAAGAAGTGCTGAGTTTTTCTATTAGGGGAACTCCACACGTTGGATGTGAACACTTGATATACATCACACGGCTCTTGACAGATTAATCTTTCAAACATGAATGATTCTAGGTTATTTTCCTGATGAGCTGATGTTCCGATATGTAAATCAATATCGCAGTCTTGAAGAGCCATTATGTAAGATAGTATTTCAAGCGTAATGATGCAGATGAAACATATGCGTATCATTCAACATTAGCAAGATAGCATGAGAATATTCGAGAATGTAACGAAGACCTCCTAAGATACACTGTTCTAGCGTGTGTACGACTCCTACACTTGCATGCCATAAATTGGTTTAGAACACATACCAGACCATTTGTACAATTATTTCGCAATTTCCGGAATAGAGCATTTTGGTTCTATTCATTTCAGGTTTTTCCTACCCTAATTAAGTATCAGTCTATATCGTTGCAGTGTTTTGATATTGATTGTGACAGAGCGGTTATTGCTTAGAATGTAATCCCATATGTAATATAGGTGGTGTCGATTTTTCGAAATACATCAGTTAATGCTATTTCCTTTTAACCAGTTAATAATGTACCTCGAGAATACTCGGGCTGGTAATCGAATGGCAGGGAATCAATCTAAACACAAAATAATTCGTCACTTGCATATTATAAGAATTTAACCATTTACGTGTGTTTAAGTCTTTTTTTTTTGCACATAAACGATTATTTTTCCATTGTGATAACAAAAACAATCATTTTAAATAGAAACTTAAGACCTTAAGCAGAATGTCAAATTCCTTTTGAAAATTTTGCTGCCGAATTAAGGTTTGAGTACCGAAAATGCCGTAACCAACAGATTAACGATATATGTATATAAGCGTGTGTGTGTGTGTGTGTGTGTGTGTGTGTGTGTGTGTGTGTGTGTGTGTGTGTGTGTGTGTGTGTGTGTGTGTGTGTGTGTGTGTGTGATTGTGTGCGTGGGTGTCTGTGTGTGTGTTGTGTGTGTGTGTGTGTGTGTGTGTGTGTGTGTGTGTGTGTGTGTGTGTGTGTGTGTGTGTGTGTGTGTGTGTGTGTGTGTGTGTGTGTGCGTGTGTTTCGGTAAGTGTCTGCATGTCTGTCTCTGTGAGTGCATATGTGGAAATGAAATAGACCAAATCGATAGAAGTGTTCTGTCCATTTGGGCTGGCTCAAATACACTTTCTGTTCTGAAGAATTGTATGTAAGTCAGGAGAATGTATAGCCATCTCAAGCAATTGAACGAGGCCTATCATAGATGCCAGGACGCGGGATGTGGGAGCTTCCTCTCTCAGAAAGAAAGTATCGGCACCACCGAGGAACAATTTACTTTTAAATCGTGTTATATATTTGATTTCAGAGAAATGGAATGAAACTAAACAGACGCGCAATTTTCTTCTTCCCCAATGCCTGGAATATTAAGGTTCTGGCAACGCCTCGCGGTATCTTTAAATCACAGCTGGTATTTTCCTCCGGAAACCGTAATTGTAATCCGCGTACGAACATGTACGATATAACTTGTATGATATTCATAATGGGGACAAGAAAACCGCAATGGTTGCATGGAGTCAAATTTCTTGAGTCATTGACACAAGAACCATATAAAAGCAGCAGTGTGTGTGTGTGTGTGTGTGTGTGTGTGTGTGTGTGTGTGTGTGTGTGTGTGTGTGTGTGTGTGTGTGTGTCTGTGTGTCTGTCTGTCTGTCTGTCTGTCTGTGTCTGTCTGTCTGTCTGTCTGTCTGTCTGTCTGTGTCTGTCTGTCTGTCTGTCTGTCTGTCTGTGTCTGTCTGTCTGTCTGTCTGTCTGTCTGTCTGTCTGTCTGTCTGTGTTTTCGCGCGCGTGTATATGTGTGTATTTGTGTAAGGGTGGGTGGGTGAGATAGGGGTGTGGGTGTCTGTGTGTGTGCATTAGAATGTATATGTATGTATGTATGTATGTATGTATGTATGTATGTATGTATATATGTATGTATGTATGTAGGTAGATATATGTGTGTGTTTATGATATATACATAATTTATAAACACATGTAATAGAAACAATGACAACTACAGGTAGATTTCCAGTATGTTCATTTCCGATCATAAATCTTGGTGTGCAGCTTTAGGCCTACACCCTGACGTGAATTGTCAGAGGAAATTCGTCGTATTAAGTGACAGCAAAGGACTACTCCATCAAGTCTAATGTTATTTTACATTACTGTGACGTTGGTAGATGGCATTATGGTTTGATTTCGTGAAATATGCAATGATTCGTTGCCTTCATGGTCGATTAATCATTACCTCTACATTTCCGTTTTTTCCATAAAACATTCATCTTAGATTACATTAGGAAAGTAAAATAAAGCTTTAATATAAGAAATCAGAAATAAATGATATTGTATTATGAGACAACGACGTGGTCAGCATTTCTATGATAGATAACCTCACTGACATTCACTATAAATTATGAGTCTCTTAATATGACTTGAGGCGAAAATCTGTACGAAGAACGTGATTTCGTGCTGGGAATTGAAGGCCGGTTTTTCGGCACGCAGTTGTGCGCAAACTTCAGTTGTCCTCAGCAGATGTTGAGGAGGAAAAAAGGCCTGCTTTGCGGGTCGCAGAAATAAGAAACGTAGAATGCCGGGGGACAAACAGTTGAAATAATCGATTTTCTGATGATTGTCGTAAAAACCACCCGGGGCTAGTGCGTGACCAAACCGTTTGGAAGTCTGGGGACACAGGTGCGCATCCTACACGTTGGAACAGTAATTTGATTTAACTTCATAATAATAACTGTTTAGGCGTGGAACCGGCGGATGGCCGCTTAGATAGAAAAACAGTTCACTTAAAGTCTTCTTTGAAAAAAAAAACACTTTCCTGGTTGGTTGGTTCTTCTTCTTTCAGATTGACAGAGCAGATGATTTATTTTGTTGTGGCAGTGTTGTAGTGATTGTAGTGTTCTTTTTGACGTAATTGTATGGCATAATAATATTGAAGTGTTCTGTCATTTTTTGTGGCGGTGTATTGATAATATTGTACTTTAAGTACGTTTTACCTTTCTAAAGATGGTGTTATATTGGTTTTGTCGTATAATATAAGTTCATACAGGTATGGTACATAATTTGTCAACTTTGTAACAGAGATTATCAAATGATAGGATATTTTCGGCATGCTTGTGTACTTTATGCAGCGATTTTAAGTTTGCTCAATTTCACAAAATTATCGATGTCATTTTTAAAAACAAATACTAAACACACAACACGTACAACACCAAATAGTGACGTAGAGCAAATATACTTATAACACCAATATAAGTACGTTTAAGAATAATTATATTATTGAATTTAAAACTTATCTACACCCTGGTATTTGCAAAGCAATAAACACAGAACTGACAGTGCAAACATTCGCCAGTTTGATTTGTCCGTTTGATGGTTTTCACTGCATAAAAATAACTAACCATAAGTGCATCCTTAACACGATGGTACACACAAAAGTATTAACATTGATTCCTTCAAAAGAAAAAGTTTAAATTTAGTATTAAAAAGGTAAGCACGCAGAATACATTTAGACGATCACGACCGTTATGCAGACGTTATTAACAGGCGTGACTTATGAATGCAGCCGAGACTACAATAAACACCTTCGTGAAAACCTACGTGTTTTCCCAAACATTCTCATTTTACTATGTACACCCCGTGTACACCACCAAAAGCTGTGAGAAAAGGGTGGATTAGTAATTTGGGAAAGAGTCTTAGGCGTAGATTTGAGATGAACCACCTGAATATTGACTTTGCGGGTACAAAATAATAACGTTTTGACGCCAGGCGTGTCAAGTTCAAATACGAATGTTGAGAAAGGTAAAGTCGTGGGCGTGTAAGTCTAGCATCGGATAGTATAGTTTTCCCTCCCGCACGACTGAACACGTTATCCCGTGGTGGGGATAAACGTCTCGGGCTGCCAGGTCCCCTCCCCGGGGAATATCCCCATAGTCCTGCAGCTAATGATACACCCTAGACGAGTTTGCTCGCAATTAGCCGTTCTTGTCACCCATTATTCCCTTGAGTGGAGATGAATATGTGGAATAAGTGTCTATTAAGAGAGCAAGCACAAGTTAGGATTTAATCGTGAATTTTCTCTTCGGTATGGGCGAAAGTACAAGAACATTATATGCTTTCCTATACATCCGATATATTTCCCTAATTTATCTCCAAATGATGTCACAATTTGAATGTTTCCTTTTTGATATCGCCATACGTTGCTGTTTGATTTAAACAGGAGTAGACATTAAAGACGCACGATAGGGCTACTGGTTTGTGGGGCCCAATATTGAGACACGATGTAAACACAGACAGAACAATTAGCCTTGTCGCACACAGATTTAGTCTTAAAACAAAGGCTAATATTCTCAAATTATTATTAAAGGTAAATGACATAATTGGGGGTAGTCCTCAACTTGGGCTCAAACTACTCTAGAATCCAGTAAAATATGCAAGGATTCTCCTGTGAAAATCTTGTAGTCAAACGTTGATTCATTCTAAAATAAACAATGTCAATATCACCCGTAGCACGGAAACCTGCTCGGTGGCTCTCTATGGGGTTTATTTTTATCGTCCCCGGATAAAATTAAGATACTCCTATGTTTATGCTTGATTCTCCTTAAGTAAACAAATTACAGACAAATCCTCCCAGGTGGGAGATCCACTCCTGCTAGTGTATAGTTGGTATATATTTCAACTCATTTGGTTCTTGAGGCATTTTCAAGTGTTCCCAATCATGTCACTAACCTTTAAGAGATATATACAATGCCTTGGCAGACAGGCCACAAGAGGCTGCAATACTGAAACACACAACCAATATTATGTACTATACATTGCATGAAACTGTGTGATTTCTTTTATATTTGAGTCAAAGAAAGCGCCATTTCATTCCGCCTCAACTGGGTCCCTTAAAGACATGCACAAATAATTACATCAGTCGTGTGGTAACATGACCCAAATTTCAGCTATCTAAAATGGATTAATGCCATTATTCACTTTTGCAGTTCATATCACGATAATAGGCCAGATGAACGAACAATCATCGATGTCAACTTATTGTGAAATTGTTATTGGTGCATATCGATGACAACAGAATACCTTTACGATCCCACGGCAGCGCTTTAATTCTTTCTAATGAAGTAATTGCTTGATTTAATTATGAACTATCAAGTAGAATTCCACCACATGAAGATTATCGGGTCGATTAGATCCTGGCTTTAGTTTAGTTTATATTTCTTCTTCAATCTTCATTTTTATTTCTTCTCCGTTGTCTTATTGTTGTTGCCCTCCTTCTCCCTCTCTTCATCCTCCTTCTTCTCCTCCTCTTCCTTCTCCTTCTCCTTTTCCCGACCCGTCAAAACGATTCTTCTTTTTCTTTTTTTCTTCCTCTTCTTCTGGCATTTAAACACAATTATTCTGCTCAATGATAGTTGTTATGAGGTTTGAAAGAAAAGGCAGGAAACCTGTTTTAGTCTCAAATATCAGGCGAAATTGAAAGAGCCTCCGAGACAACGAA
>JZLH01S0626114.1:0-18736 GCA_001188425.1 Eucidaris tribuloides | reverse complement strand
TAATTTCTAAGTCAAAACGCTCATATTTGAACATGTCTTAGATCTAACCACTTATTCTTTATTCATTAAGACAATAATTAAACGTGGTTGAAATTTCAGAAATAGCACACAAACTACTGACTGTGGCCTCTTCATAAAAGTTAACTATATAACTTGCCATTTACTGCATTTTTTTTTAAATAAAACTCAAGATTCAATTGGATGTGAAGCAACGGTTGCCATGGTAGTTCCTGGTGCAGTATAAATAGAAAGTTAGACTTGTCTCTACTGTTTATAAAAAAAAGATCCAGGAAAAAAAACGATTTCGTTGTACATTGAGTGAACAACAAAGTTAGCTCCAACTCGGATGTAAGTTATACGAAATGCTGCCCTCTACGGTTTAGACTAGGATTTGTTAAAATGTGTATGGGGCCCGATGAGCACAGATCGTGTTGCTATTTACACGACAGATATTATTTATAATATGCGAATGTAGTTTTCCAGTCAGTTTCGTACACAACAGTCATTTTCCTGTCGTATGATACATAAACGATAGAATGTAATTTTTGGAATTATTGGAGATGTTAATCTGTTCGATTTAATTGTCTGTTAGATCGAACAAATGGTTGCTTGAGTGTATACGCATAATAAATCAAGTGACTGTACGATCATTTAGGCAAATCACATCTGTGTGATGTTCTGGGGATTGAAACAATAAAAACTAGCTGGTACGATGTACCCCAAAGAGAATGATTACGCAACCTCAACTTACAAGGAAATTAAAATTCAGGGGGCAAGAAAGATGGAAAAACTAGCAGCTCATTGTTGTCATTGCCATCGGGCCATAGATATGCAATTGAGCAATGGACGTAAATTTAAGCTAAATACTGTGGAGATTATATATAACCTCCATTTCGTGAAATTGGAACGAATTATTCGATAAACAGGCGACAAACAGTTATCGCCTTTGACTAAACCGGCCTTTGGACAGATGTATAAAATTCACGCTATCTACGTCAGCGGAAAATACAATTTCCAAATTACTTTATTCGGTTGGCAAGTCGTGGTGGAACTTACCTTGCCAATTAAGCACTGCGGTGAAGGCATATAACATTGAACGGGAATTTTACGATCTTGTGGTTTAGACCATCGGAGACAATTTACATTTATTGAATTTCGTGTCGTGATATTATGTACTTCAAATTACCTCTTTGTTTGCCCATGGTGACGCTGTTGGCATTGTCGGTAGGGCGCCGTTGACACTGAGTGTTCATTTGCCCGAAAATGATGGTTATTAATCACTGATAGAGAAGTTAGCGGGTCATATGTAATGGTGATGTGTACTTGGTGATGACAGATCCAATAAGTCCTATCCCAACGATTGGGCGGGGATAGGTTAAAGGGGTGGACGGAGTATTGGTGATGGTGGCTCTACAGTCAGAAATTAATTAATAGATATTGTTGGATATTATTAATTTTTTTACAAAAATGTATTGATATATTATATTGTCCTTGTTATCATTATCGTTACTGTCGTATAGCTTCGCCACGCGTCTTATTTTTCACTGTTAGATCTTTATCCAATCCGGTGTCGCACCAGTTTATGGTGAATCATCTTCACTGTGAATTTTCAGGCTGATATCATTCTTGCCATAAATAACGTATACGTCATCACCAGCAGCACCAACGGCCGACCATTATCTTTATAATCTCATCACATTATCATCATCATCATATATCATCATCATCGATCATCATCATCATCACACCCCCATCATGATCATATCATTATTTCATCCTCATCCTTCATCATCGATTTCATCATCGTCGTCGTCGTCATATCCCCTTATCACCAATTACAACCACAATCACCGCAACCACTACCACCACACAATCTACCATTTTGTTATAATATATATTATTTATTATTATTATTATTATTATTATTATTATTATTATTATTATTTTATTTATATATATTATTGTTATTGTTATTGTTATTGTTATTGTTTTTTATTGTTATTGTTGCTTGTTGTATGCTTGTTAGTTGTTGTGTTATTTATTATTATTTGTCGTTGTTTATTGTTAGTTATAGTTATTGTATATCATCATATCATATCATCTCATCATTCATCATTTATTATTTTATTATTATTATTATTGTTTTATAATCATCATCACAAAAACTAAAACATAATTATCGTCATCATCCTCACTACCATATTATTTCATGATCATCATATCAAAATTATTATCATCGCTGTCGTTCTTTAATTTAGTTGTATGGTTTTGTCGAGGTCCTAGTCAACAATTTATCAGTAAAGATTATTCACAATTTTGTTATATTTGTTACGGAGACATTCATATCTCTTGAATCATCGTGTGCACTTCTGAATTTTTTTATTTTTTTTTTTTTTTTTTTTTTTTTTTTTTTTTTTTTTTTTTTTTTTTTTTTTTTTTTTCTTTTTTTTTTTTTTTATATTTTTTTTTTTTTTTTTTTTTTTTTTGCATACACTATCTCATAGTTTGTTGCAGTTACATAACAACAATGTCATTTTTATTTTACGTTGAATGAGAAGTGTAAAAAAAGTATGGGGACGATTTTCATGAAAAGAAGATCATTCAGTGAACATTAGCAATCTGAGAGTACCTGAAATGAGGCTTCTATATTTTTCAATATGAATTGTTTGTTATTCGGGAAAAAGTCCTTGTTTTTAGCAAAAACAAAAAATCACATTTTATGCCGTCACACGAAGTGGAAGTCATTGGTAAAACCAACAACGTTGCATTTTGGTGCTTTTAGGTTTACGTAATGTTACAGAAATGAAAGAATACAGAATGCATGCACCAGCAACTTCAGGCTACTTATTTGAAGAAATTCGATCTTGCCTCCCGTATTTTTTTTTCGTAGCACTAGAGCGCCTGGCGCTCGTCCGTCAGCTGAAATGTACATGCGTCGAGTGCATGACCAAAGTGTTCATCAAATCTTACAACGAGGGATGGTATGTCAACTAACGACATGGAAACAAAACGCCTAACAACATGCCCAGGAGTTTATTCATGGCTGTTTAGTATTAAAGGGAACTCTAAGGCTTTTGATAGCAAGTATGTTTTATAAATAAAGCAGCCAAAATTACAGGAACAGGACTATGAAAGTTGAGAAAAATCGAAACAAATTGGAATACAAGTTGACACTTATTGAAATTCCAAAGATCAGTACAAATTTGGCAACGATTGTTACATTCAAATATCAGCTATCTCTGCTTTTGGCGATGTTATCAATTATGGATATTACGATAATGCTGAAATCCTGCTTCATTTAATGATTTAATTGGTCAGAAATGGCAATGATCAATGATGCATAATACAGCTGTCATAATTACAAGTGAAATGTATGGAAGTGAGCATATAGTTTATTATTTGCATCTCATTTTTATGTACTTCAAAGTGCGTCATGGTTTCATTCAATTTCCTTTATATATTTTATTAGCCATGGGGCATCATTTTAGGATGTTTGATTTGATCATTATATATTATTGCTTTATTGTTTATATGTTATAATTTCTTATATAGGGTATATTGATTGAATCTGCAGGACCTCCATATGTCCATTATATCAATCATCATCAATTGAAGTTTCTATCTACTTTTCCATTATACATGTACATGAAAAGCGGGAGTCGAATTCCATTTTCCGGATTTTCGGTGGGGTGGGGGACAAAGTTAGTCAAGATATACATTTTATGGTAGCGCAGGCGCGCCAAATTGCAATATGGACTTTACGTGCGAATTCAAAATTGTGTATGTTTAGTAGTTTTTTGATGCGAAGTTTCATTGGTTTCGCATGGCTTGCAATGTTTTAACTATTTTCGCTTTACGTTTTACGAATTTTCAATTGTCAAAAATTATTGGGTGGGGGTTGGTAACGATATTGTTTGCCCCCATATTAATTGGTGAGCGACATACCCAGCCACCAGGACGACGCATTGGTTCATGAAACAACTATAAAAAAATAGGAGGTAGGAGGAGAAGTTCTACCGTTCAGTGTTTACATTCGTCAAATTTTGTTTCACATCTGTCTGCTCTGGGCTTGTGGAGTTGACTCTGAAATTTGGCGGATCGGAAAGAACCGGGTGCATGTCACCCATTTATCCGGTTATCTTGTATGAATATGCATACATACTGCGATGGGTTTGCAGTGAAAACGTATTCCATTCAATTAATCCAAGACACAATCAAGTCAAAATGAGCATTTCTTATCAATTTTCTTCTGGTATTTTGAAATTTAACGCGCAAGGATTCATACCGCCAATAGCATGAGATCGGGGTTGGCGACGATAATGGTGCTTCTTCATGACACTTTTTTCACATTACGGGTTATATGAGGTCATTGCTATGGGTGTTTCATTTTTTCGGACGCCCCCATTGCGTTGAGGATGCATCGGATTGTAGATGATGATATTACGAGATAAGTAGAGACGAACAACATTAAGGGTTCCTACTTATAATTCCTTTGTATCCTTTGAAATAAAGAGACTGCAATGCATTTTTGCCAGATACGATCAACAAAACCGTCTTACGGACATGTGAAATTCATTCCGTCACATTTGTTTTGATGTTGCATGCATTTAATCAGAAATACATATGAGGTATCAAACGTATTATTACACAAATTGAATGTCGAGTCAAGATAGCATTGCATGACGTATTGTGTATTAGCTAAACAGTAGATTTTTGAAATAGAATGAAAAAAAAAACTTTATTAACCATAAATGCACTCTTTTCATCATTAATTTACTGTAAATGCATGAGAAGAACCGTTAATTTTGCTGTCACATTTATAGCCCGATTCGCTGATTGCACGGATTATTGTTTTGATGCAGACATGAGTCGAGCAACCAGTTTTAAAGAAGGGGACCATCGCATCCTACATTTTGATTATGAGGAAAATATTATTGTAACGGTGTGTGTGTGTGTAGTGTGTGTGATGTGTGTTGTGTGTGTGTGTGTGTGTGTGTGTGTGTGATGTGTGTATGGTAGTGTGTGTGTGTGTTGGTTTAAAATTCATCATAATTTGAGCATGTATCAAAACTTTTATAAAAAAAAAAAAAATATGTGACTTTCTTCGGTCTTTGTCGCTTGTATAATAAGTGACAAAATTATTCACTAGTATTAAAAAACTTGATAAAAAGGATTGATTGCAAAAGACGTGCAGACATAAACAAAGGGAAACTTGGGCGGCTCACATACTCGCAAGGTTTTCATATGTCGTAAAATTCGGAAAAAATCATAAAATTATTAAATTCGTGACCACTCTTGGAAGAATGAGATCACGATTATGCTAGACTGACACAGTTTATTTATTAGAATTGACAGATTATCATGATGCAGAAAATGCGCGAAGTTCAGGGGCACATTATTTATTAAATTAGAAAGTTTCAACGATATAGAATTGTTTTGGAGTTGACTTAAAAGGCAAAGTTTGGGTGTTAAATCGGTGTTCATAATTTAATCAGAAATTGATCATATGGGTGAATTTGAGTAGTCGATGGCTCCGAATTTTCGTAAACTTATTGAAAGGAATACCT
The DNA here is from genome assembly GCA_001188425.1 of Eucidaris tribuloides. Classification (NCBI taxonomy): domain Eukaryota; kingdom Metazoa; phylum Echinodermata; class Echinoidea; order Cidaroida; family Cidaridae; genus Eucidaris; species Eucidaris tribuloides. The sequence goes on along the minus strand of JZLH01S0626114.1, from coordinate 13,169 downwards.
CCAAGGGCTAGGCCAATGATAATACAATTAACTACAGACCGACCTTCGAGCAACACAAAAATAACATTTACCATTCTTGTTTATAACATGTGTTTAAACACAGCTGTTTCGACATTCCTGAAACAAACGACTGCACCGGCCAGCCAAGCCTAAATCAATAGAGCGCAATGAAACTGCACGGTACAGTTGCTGGACTTAAATAAACCACATTAGTTAATGCAGCAAGATGCAAGTAGTCTGAGAAAGTGCACAATAATGACATTGATAACAATATGGCAGACATGCCCAAAGTCAGCTGGCTCAAAGTTGCGCTGGCATGGAATTTGTCAATTACAGATAATTTTATCCGGTTTAAAGCTACATATCACATAGCGAGATGTATATAACATTTGTCAGATACGTTAAAATCCTGAACAGAGTACTCATTAAAGAAAGTTACATTTTACGAAACTTTGCCTGTTAATTTTCCGTTTTAATGATACACATTCCCATTTATATGCGCGAGTAACGAATATATTGAAGTAGTGCACCATTAAAGGAAAGGGAGAAGCAATCCTGCACTTGGCAGGAACTGGAAAATCAATATGCATAGATCAAGAGAACTACATATGCAATTGATATCTCTGTGTACAAATATCGTGGCGAACATTTACTCTTTATTCAAAAATTTTTTTTTTTACTGGCTGTGATGTTCATATTTGTTATAACACAGCTTATATATGGGTTCTTTTTCTTTCAGGGTCAACTTTTTATTATGTAAACGGTAATTAATATAATGATATATAATGAATAATATAATAATTTAAGGAAGAAGAAGAAGAAGAAAAAGAAGGAAGAAGAAGAAGAAGAAGAAGAAGAAGAAAGAAGAGAAGAAGAGAAGAGAAGAAGAAGGAGATAGAAGAAGAAGATAGAGAAGAAGAATGAATAAAGAAGAAGAAGAAGAGAAGAGAAAGAGAAGAAGAAGAAGAATAGAACAATCATCATCATCATCATCATCATATCAATCATTTTATCGATCATCGATTGATTGAATGAATAATTTTTTTATTTTACCAGGGTAGGCCACTTCAACAAAAATAGGCTGATCTTCAGACGGGCCTGCATAACATAAATGCTATATATTACCTTCTACTTTCTAGAATGAGCGAGGCCTGGCGTAGAAGCAGAAGGTACCATTTTTATAAAAAGTCTTTGGTATGAATCGGGGGCTCGAACCACGACCTTACCGATTTGTGAGGTTGGAACGCTCTAGTAACGCATCACACCGTTCATCGTTTGCTTTTCTCAGGTAAACAACTTTATACAAATCCTTTAAAGTTAATATATGCCCACAAGATTGGTATAACGGTTTCAACTCATGTCGTTCTTGGGGCAATTTCAAGTGGCTCCCAATTTGTCATATGTCTTTAAAGAAGTAAAAGTGGACTACACTGACATTTTATTAAACACTAAACAAAAGAAAAGAATCACTTTCGTTTTTTAAGTGTAAATGTTTGAAGGTCCGTTTCATCATGTGACACATTCACATAATATTTGATAAAATTAATAGCAAAAGGCTTGTCGACCCTATTTCCTACACCACACACGCAACACATGTTTACAAAAATTATGCCGTGCACACACTGTCGTGAGTGTGAGATTCTGCTACTGAACAAATCAACGGGATTTTCAGGACACTATTCAAGTGGGGTGCAGGATACTTAGAGATGATTGCAATTAGAATTATTATTAAAAGATCAAGAAAGTGACCCCTATCTTTCAATCGCGTTAACTTTGCTGTGTATCATATCAGACGTACGTACGTACGTGGGATCATCTCTTCATCCTCCAAAAAAAAAAATCACACATGATTGCTTCTTTCTTTGAACATGGGAGCAATTCCCATAAGATTCCGAGACCGCTACCTGACCGGTCCCCACCGTTTCACTCTAATTTACCTAATGCGAAGTTGATATCTATAATACGTATTGCTGCATGGCGTTGGCCTGTATAGTGCCCGTATGGTGATATTGATATTGCCATAACCACACTGCAGGTCCAATATCTGTGTAAGATGTATCGATAGGAGAAGGTAATTGATAACATTATGGACTATTCAACGTGTATCCTGCGATATTCATTCATCAATCTATCGACACCTTACATTTATTGTTTCAATACTTTATCTCTTAAACAAATTCATATGAAAAGCTATTTTAGTTTTTTCATTACTTTGATGTTTTGTGTTTGTTTCAGTAATCGTAATTATAGTTACTTAGTGAATGTGGGATATACTGCGAGTGAAAATGTCGCCAATAATATACTTGTTTATGTGGATATAACACACTCTACGTCCCAACCCATTGCCTACGGGAACCACATATGGTATGCGTTACGTTAATGGAAAATGCAGAATCTCGTAGCCAACGTCTTAAAGAATACACAAACATATTCACATCTAAGTAAGATGCAGGTGGAATTACCACCAGAACAATAACCGCTTTTGCTTTTATGACAGTAATGAAATTTATACTTGTAATTTTATTTGTGTGTGTGTGTGTGTGTGTGTGTGTGTGTGTGTGTGTGTGTGTGTGTGTGTGTGTGTGTGTGTGTGTGTGTGTGTGTGTGTGTGTGTGTGTGTGTGTGTGTGTGTGTTGTTGTTGTGTGTGTGTGTGTGTGTGTGTGTGTGTGTGTGTGTGTGTGTGTGTGTGTGTGTGTGTGTGTGTGTGTGTGTGTGTGTGTGTGTGTGTGTGTGTGTGTGTGTGTGTGTGTGTGTGTGTGTGTGTGTGTGTGTGTGTGTGTGTGTGTGTGTGTGTGGGTGTGTGTGTGTTTGTGTGTGTTTGTGTGTCTGTGTCTATGTCTGTCTGTGTGTGTCTGTGTGTCTGTGTAGGAGATTAGGGGCGACAGAGTTTTTGCTATTCTAGTTCATCAAATTCTATGCGATGCCACTGTTCACTGCTTTCAAAACGACAGTGCAGTACTTTCCTGATAATATTTGATATCGCATTATGAACAGACCTTCAAACAGTACTCTTTTTGAAAACCGAAGTTGATCTTATTTTTGTTTTAGTGTTTAAGCAAAATATCAGGTAGCCCATTTCACCTCTTTAGTTGCAGATCGAAAAGCTTCGTTATCTAACATGCTACTTTTTAAAGCAATTTGGAAATTTTGTAGTACCAGTAAATTGTTCGACAATGACATTATTGGGAGCACTTAAAATGCCTTAAGAACGACATGAGTTGAAACGTATACCAATCTTGTGCATATCTTAGCTGTAAGGATTTGTATTAAAGTTGCTTACTTCAGAAGAAAGCACGAATTTACCGTTAATGAATAAAAGTATGACCCTGTGAGAAAGAGGACCCATATAAAGCTGTGTACAACAAATATGAACATCACAGCCAGTACTGATGATAATTGTTTGAATAAGAATAAATGTTTCACCACGACATTTTCACAGCAGAATCCTTGCATGTAGTTTACTTGATTCTATGATAGGAGTTTTATTCCTTTACGACATGTACGAGGATGCTTCCCCCTTCCCCTTTAATGTGCATTACTTCAATATATTGTACTCGCACATAATTAAAATGAGAATGTGTACATTAAAACAGAAAAACAGCAAGTTCGTAAAATGTACTTTCTTTATGAGTACCGTCAGGGACTTTAATGTACTACAATGATTTATAACCTCGCTATGTGATATGTAGCTTAAACCGGATAAAATTACTGTAATGACAAATTCCCAACTTTAGAGCCAGCTGACTTTGGGCATGTCGCCATATGGTACAATGTATATGTGCACTTTCCCAGACTACGTTGCATCTGCTGCATTAACTAATGGGTATTTAATGTCAGCAACTGTACCGTGCAGTTCATTGCGGCTCTAGTGGATTAGGCTTGGCTGGTCGGTGTAGTCGTTTTGTTTTAAGGAATGTCGAAACAGCTGTGTTTAAACACATTAAAACACGAATGGTAAATTTAATTTCTGTGTTTGCTCGAAGGTTTCGTCTGTAGTTAATTGTGTTACATTGCCAGCCTGGAGGTATCCTTTCATAGTTTACGAAACGTAGCCATCACCACTTCAAATTCATCCAATATGATTCATTTTCTGATTAAAACGAGCACCATTTGACACCAAACTTGCCTTTAGTCACTCCAAAACAAAATCTTTATCGTTGAAACTTCTATTTATAAACAAATGTGCCCCTGAAACTTCGCCATTTTCTGCATCATGATAATTGTCAATCTAATAAATGAAACTGTGCAGCTAGGCAAATCGTGTCTCATTTCCAGAGTGCACGAATTTAATAATTTTATGATTTTTTTTTTCAATTACGACAAGAAGACTTTCGGGTATGGAGCCCCAAGTTTCCCATTTTTCTTTAATGTCTGCACGTCTTGTGCAATCAATACTTTTTTTTATCAATTTAATAATAATTTTCACATTATACAAGCGGACAAGACCGAAGAAAGTCACATATTTTTTTTTTTTACAAAACTTTTGATACATGGTAAAGTATGATGAATTTTAAACCACACACACACACACACACACACACACACACACACACACACACACACACACACACACACACACACACACACACACACACACACACACACACACACACACACACACACACACACACACACACACACACATGCACACACACACACAAGCAAACACACACACACACAGCGTTTACAATAATGTTTTCCTCATAAACAAAATGTAGGATGTTATGGCCCCCTTCTTTCAACTGGCTACTCGGACCAAGCTGTATCTAAAGGCAACCGCACACTACACGATTTTCCGTCGCACGACTGACCGACTTGGATCCGAAATAAAAAAATAAAAGCTTATATATATTTCGTACACGCTGATTTATTTTAGATCCAAATCGGTCAGTCGTGCGACGGAAAATCGTGTAGTGTGCGGTGGCCTTAAAACAATAATTGTGGCCACAGCGAAACGGGCTGTAAATGTGACGTTACAAAAATTAAACGTTTTCTTCTCATCATTTACGGTATTTATCACGATGAAAAGTGTCATTTTATGTTATAATAGTTTTTTTTTCATTCTATGTTAAAATTTACTGTTATTTAATCACATAATACGCATGCAATGCTATCTTGACTCGGACATTAATTTGTGCAAATAATACGTTTGATACCTCATAAAGTATTCTGACTAAATGCATGTCCATCAAACTTAATGTGACGACATGAATTCACATTGGTCCGTAAGACGGTTTTGTCGATCGTAATACTGGCAAAAGTGCATTGCAGTCTCTTTTATTTCAAAGGATGCAAAGGAATTATGAAGTATGGGAACCTCTTAATGTTGTTCGTCTACTTATCTCGTAATATCATCACTACAATTCCGAATCACCTCACCGCATGGGGGCGTCCGAACAAAATGAAATCTACCCAAGGCAATGACGTCATATTAACCCGTTATGTGAAAAAGTGGGTCGATAGAACGAATGCACCATTTATCTCGCCAGCGGATCTCATGGCTATTGGCGGTATGAATGCTTGGCGCGTGAAATTTCATACCAGAAGAAAATTGAAAAAGAAATGGCTCATGTTTGACTTGATGTGTCTTGGATTAATTGAATGGAATACGTTATCACTGCAAGACATCGCAGGTAATGTGAGTGGCAATTAATAAAGATACCGGATAATGGGTGACATGCACCCGATTCTTCCGATCCCGTCAAATGTCAGAGTCACTCACAGCCCGGAGCAGACGATGTGAGAACAAAATTTGACGAATGTAGACACTGAACGGGTAGAACTTCTCCTCCTTCCCCTTAGTTTTTAAGTTGGTTTGGTTTTTTGGCTGGGGTATGTCGCTCCACCAATTAAAATATTGGGGGGGAAAACAAATCGTCCCCCCCCACCCAATAATTTTGACAACTTGGAAAATTCGTAAATGTAAAGCAAAAGTATGTTTATAAAGCATTGCAAGGCCATGCGAAACATGAATACTTTTCGCATCAAAAACTACTAAACATACACAATTTTGAATTTCGCACGTAAAGTTCCATATTGCAAGTTTGCGCGCCATGCGCACCAAAAATTGTGATATCTTACTAACTTTTGTCCCCACCCCACCGAAATCCGGAAAATGGATCCACTCCGCTTTTCATGTACATGGGCAATTCCGTGAAATACTGGACAAATCACAAATTATATAAATTGCTCTATCTGGAATCATATTACATTTTAATGGTTTGAATGGGTATGAATCATGAAGAAACAATGGGGGACATCATTTCGCGCTGCTGATAATCTTTACGTTCTTCAACAGCACCCTGTAGGAGAATCAGAACCATACATGAAATACCACACGTGGGACTAGTGAGACTAAATCTCAGTTTTATGAAAAACTATCATTTATTCTGCAGTTTTTTCCATGCCAATAGCCTCTTCTCATTGTGTTGACAGTAATCGAGCCCCACATATGCATACTAAATCTGAAAAAGACATGAATAAACGCAAATTTATGTGGATGGACAAATGTAACGTAAACTAACGCGTACGTAACTAACCCATGTTTTTGATGTTGGCAGCTAAAGAACGAAATGATTTTTATCAATAGTTATATACTCAAATAACTTATTAAGACACACAAATTAGCATGTAATACCACAGTTTGTTTCAGCTGAAAACACGTTGGGAACTATGAGGGAACAAAGACTTGGTCATTTTTTCGCCATGTCCTTTTTTATGTAACGTACGAACCATAATTAAAGTTTTTGTTATTACCCTGAAACATGTGTCATGATTTTGCTGATGTTGTGAAGTAGGTGCCTAGTCATAGAGAAGCGACAGTATCAAACAGAAAATAAATATCAAAGCATATTCATGTAAGAGCCAAAGTGTTGAGTGAAAGTTTGTCATAAGTGTAACGTAAGCTAATACGATAATTCGCCGCACATGTATAATGGAAAAGGAGAACTTCAATTGATGATGATTGATAAATGGACATATGGAGGTGCTGCAGATTCAATCATATACCCTATAAGAAAATTAACATATAAAAAATATAATAGCAATAATAATATAATGCATTAAATCGCACCTAAAACGATGCCCATGGCTAAAAAAACATATAAAGGAGAATAAGAAACCATGACGCACTTTGAGTACATAAAAAGTGAGATGCAAAGTTTAAAGCATAATGCTCACTTCATACATTTCACTCAGTAATTATGACAGCTATATTATGCACATGACCATTGCTCATGTTCTGACCAAAAATCATCAAATGAAGCAGGATTTTACAGCTTATTTTAATGTCATATTGATAACATCCCAAAGTAGAGGATAGCTGATATGTGAATGTAACAATGTTGCCATTTTGTAATGATCTTTGGAATTTCAAAAGTGCATAACTTTATTCCAATTTGTTCGATTTTTCTCAAACTTTCAATAGTCTGTTCTTGTAATTTTGCTGCTTCATTTAAAAACAACTTGCTATCAATGCCTGGAGTTCCCCTTTAAATACAGGACAGCCATGAATAAACTCTGCATGTTGTTAGCGTTTTGTTTCATGTCGTAGTGACATACGATCCCTCGTTGTAGATTTGATGACTTTGGCATGCACTCGACGCATGTACATTTCAAGTCTGACGGACGAGCGCCAGGCGCTCTAGTGCTACGAAAAAAAAAACGGGAGGCAATCGATTTCTTCATAAGTAGCCTTGAAGTGCTGGTTGCATGCATTCTGTATTCTCTATTTCTGTACATTACGGTAACCTAAAAAGCACCAAATGCAACGGTTGTTGGTTTTACCAATGCACGTCCACTTCGTGGTGAACGGCATAATGTGATTTTTGGTTTTGCTAAAAACAGGGACTTTTTTCCCGAATAACAAACCAATTCATATTGAAAATATGGAAGCCCTCATTTCAAGTACGCTCATGATTGCTAATGTGTTCACTTGAATGTCTTCTTTTCATGAAAATCGTCCCCATTCTTTTTTACACTTCTCATCAACGTAAATAAAATGACATTGTTGTTATGACTGCACAAACTTGAGATAGTGTATGCTTTGCAGAGTGGCAACGATGATTCAAAAGATTATGAATACCTCTGTAACAATTATAAAATTTTAATTTGTGATTAATCTTTACTGATATGTTGACTATGCCCTCGACAAAACATACAACAAATAAGAACGACAGCGATGATGAATTGATGATGATGATCATGAATAATGATGATGATCATCATCATTACCATAATGATGGTAGTGAGGATGATGACGATGACATGATTTACCTTGATTTACCTTGATCCAGGATTATTCAGTCTTAGTCTGCTGTTCCTATCCGTGGATTCCATTAATTGGGGTAGTCATATTTGTCTGGGTCATCTTTCCACCACTTCTCAAGACCAGATTTGAAGCTGTTGACGACGATAATGACGATGACGATAATGATGATGATAATAATAATAGTAATAATGATAATAATAATAATAACAATAATAATAATAATAATAATAATAATAATAATAATAATAATAATAATAATAATAATAATAATATTAATGATAATAATAATGATCAAAATGGTAGGGGTGTGGTGGTGGTTGATTTGGTGGATAGGGGATGATGACGACGACGACGACGATGATGATGATGATGATGATGATGATGATGGTAGTGGTGGTGGTGATGATGATGATGATGATGATTATAATAATGATAATGGCGGCGTTGGTGGCGCTGGTGATGACGTATTACCGGTTTTATTGGCGGAAATGATATCAGCCTTAAAATTCACAGTGAAGATGATTCCAATAAACTGGTGCGACACCGGGATTGATAAAGATTAACAGTGAAAATAATGACGCGGTGCAGAAGAGCATAACGACAGTAACGATAATGATCACAAGGACAATACAAATATATCATACATATTTGTAAAAAAAATAATAATATCCCAACAATTATCTATTAATTAATTTCTGGGCTGGTAGACCCATCACCAATACCTCCACCCCTACCCTACCCCCGCGCCAATCCCGTTGGGGACATGGACGTATTGGGATCTGTCATCACCAGTACACATCACCATTATCATATGACTCCGTCTACACTTTTCTATCAGTGATTTATGAACACTCATTTTCGGGCAAATGTAACACCAGGGTCACGCACCCTACCGACAATGCCAACAGCGTCACCATGGCAACAAGAGGGTAATTGGAAGGTATCAAATATCACGACACGAATGCAATAATGATAATTGGTCTCCGATGGGTCTAAAACACAAGATCGTAATTCCCGTTCCATTGTTATATGCCTCACCGCAATGCAATTGGCAAGGTAGTTCCACGCACGACTTGCCAACCGAATAAAGTAATTTGGAATTGTATTTTCCGCTGACGTAGATAGCGTGATTTGATACATCTGCCAATAGGCCGGTTAGTCAAAGGCGATGAACTGTTTGTCGCCTGTTTATGATAATCGTTTCCATTTCACGAAAATGGAGGTTTATATATAATCTCTACAGTATTTAGCTATTTTACGTCCATTGCTTTGTGCAATTCGCATCAATGAGCTGCTAGTTTTTCATCTTTCTTGCCCCCTGAATTTAGTTTTCCTTGTAAGTTGAGGTTGGGATCATTCTCTTGTGGAGTACATCGTACCACTAGTTTATTGATTCATATCCAGACATACACACAGATGTGATTTGGGGCTATAAGTTGATCGTTACAGTCACTGATTTGGTATACACTCAGCAACATTGTCGATCTACAAGTGACACATAAAAATCGAACAGTATTAACATCTCAATAAGTTCAAAAATTAACATTCTAGCGTTTGTGATCATACGACAGGGAAATGACTTGTGTGTACGAATACTGGACTGGAAAGCTACATTCGCAATATTATAATAATATCTCGCGTGTAATAGCAACACGATCTGTGCTCATCGGGCCCATACACTAATGTTTACAATCCTAGTCTAAACCGTAGAGGGCAGCATTTCGTATGAACTTACACGATTTGACTAACTTTTGTTGTTCCTTATGACAATGGAAATCGGTTTGTTTTTCCTGGATCTTGTTGTATAAAAGTTAGAGACAAGTCAACTCTCTATTTTACTGGCAACTACCAAGGCAACCGTGCTTCACATCCAATCTGATCCTTGGATTTTTATTTTAAAAAAAAATGCAGTAGAATGGCAAGTTGATATGATGTTAACTTTTATGAAGCAGGGCACAGATCTGTAGTTTGTGTGCTATTTCTGAATTTCACGCGGGTTTATGTATGGGTGTGTATGAATAAAGAGTAAGGGTTAGATCTAAAACATGGGTCAAATATGAGCGGTTTTAACTTAGAATTCTATATAAGATTGAGATAGTTTTAGGACGGCGTTTCCGTCGAAGATAGGCCACTCCTGTAACAGTAATTATGCATTATTTGTATCGCTGGCAAACTGTGTGGGTTTTCCCCAGTTCTTGTGAATTTGTCATTGGATATGTCTCTTCTTGGAGAGCAATAATCGACTTTTTATTTCTTCGTGCACAATACGAGTATCGATGGATTACCGTTGTTCAGTATACTTGTTTGTTTGTTTGTTTGTATGTTTGCTTGTTTGCGTTATTTTTAGTGTTCTGTATGTCTGTACGTCTGTTTGTCTTGTCTTTGTTTTTGTTTTCTGCTGTTGTATTTGTATTGTTGTTTTGGGGCAGAGGCAAGCTGGTACTACTTTACCAACTATTGCTGAAATGCACGTTATGCATTGTCTATTTGAAATACGTTCATATTATAGGTATTCCTTTTCTGTGTGTGATATCATTAAGGTGTGTTTTTTTTTTCATTCAAGGAAGGTCAATGTGAGAGTAATCACTTGAGGCTAATTTACGAAGTTCAAGCAGCTCATATAATCGACTTATCTCATGTTTACCATCAATTTTACAGTTTAACATTCTTTTAACATCAATGAAAAAATATAGGCCTATCTTCGATAAAACGTTTCGACGATTTGTTTTAGATATTTTCATCGTGATCTGCGGATGAGACATAACATAGGAATGAGAATCAAGTCGACATATTTCGTGTCGCTTGTTGAACTATTATCAGTCCGATGGCAGACAATCTAATCATTTACGAGGAATAAAAGATGATAAATTATCGTAGTCGGTTATCAATTCGTCACGTTCTTTGCCGTAACGATCAGATAATTCTGCGTAAGATGACGTGGTGAATGGTGACATTGTGACACTAGTGTGTCCATTTCAGTTCATGATAATTTTGTCCAGGGGTGTCGATCCGTTTTTCAGTTTGGGGGGGGGGGCAAAAGTGAAAAAAAATCAAAAATTTTCGAATTTTAAAGATTGTATGGTATTTTCATGCTAAGTGTAATGGTTTTATAGTGCTTTCCAATGCTTTTCCTAGTATTGCATATTAACAATATTTCAAGTTGTCAAAATTATTGGGAGGGGGCAAATGGATATGTTTGACCCCCCAATATTATCCCCCCCCCCCCCCCAGGATCGACGCCTCTGATTTTGTCAGAAGCCCCAGCCTCATATTAGTGAAAAGCTCATAGCGCCATCTTTCGACATAAAAGGCCACAGGCATGCTCGACGAGTGATCGTTGCGCGGTATGTACCTAGGGGGCAAAACAGGTAACCCTGACACGGGCTGTTGTAAAAGGTTGTTAGGTGTCATTGTATTCAGAGAAGTACCCTCCACAATTTCTAGGTGGACTACCTCGGAAAAATTTTGCTGAAAAAAATGGCGGCTATTTTTTCAAAATGGCCGCCATGAAAATTCGTTTTTCATGGTTTTGAAGATAACTTTGTAATGGAACCTTATTTTATCATGTGTGTGACATCATATGAACGAAGACTAAATATTCTACGAGATGATACTACATTTAAGAAGACTGAAGTATAATTTATTTGAAATTTATGGGGAGAAACATAACTTTTTATCATTTTTTCCAAAACTTTGAATAATGTTCCAAAACATATTTCCCTATATTTCAAAAAGTTTGTCTACTTATGAATTGTCTTTTTCTCAAAAACTGTGCACATATTAGGTCAATAATCCCTAAAAATTCTAGATTCATTGCTTAATAAGCAAAGAAGTTATAGCCATCCAAAGTTGATAGTTTGGTATTTAGCTTAACCCGTACAATGCATAACTCAATGGTCACCATGAACAGTTGCTTTTGAGAATTTTGAAGATAATTTTCCAACAGACTCACAGTTTACCATGTATGTGGCATCATATTGCAGGGGATTAAATATTCTACGAGATGATATCAAACTTTAGGGGACCAATGTATAATTTGATTGAAATTCTGGGAACGAACTATAATTTTTTAACCATTTTGTCAGAAATATAAATAATGACCCCAAAATAAATATCTGTATATTTCAAAAACCTTTTGACTTACGAATTGAACATTTTAAAACAGTAACCCATATATCAGGATAGTATTCTGAAAAAATTCACACGAATTGCCTTTCTGGCAAGAAAGTTATGGGGATGCAAAGTTAACACTCTGAAGTTCAGTTAATGCGTTAAATATGAGCAATACCATACTTATACATAAACCCAATTCACCATAACATTTAACAAGCATCGGTATTGAGATATTTGTGTCAAAATGGGATGCTATTTTCAACAAGACAGTATGTGCACTATCTCTCCTAATTTGATTTCATTTTCTTTGTGCTCCTTGGACAATGAGTGTAAATAGATAGTGGGGTGCCCCTGAAGGGGCTGACATCTCACAGATATTTTTCCTGAGGTTGAGAGTTGTCTCTTCAGATTGTTGAGATTTCAATGTTGGATTTGATCCGTATCATAAATTTAGAGAAAGCAGGAATATATTTTTAATGCCAGCGCGGATGTAATATGTAGGGGGTATTATGCATTGCCCCGTCCCTTCCGTCCGTCCGTCCTTACTTCCTTCTTTATGTCCGTCCATGAATTGGTTTTTGCTCGATCTCGATAACTTACAATTTTGTTAAGGTAGATGCCACTAAATACAGGTTGAGTACAAATTTGGGTCTGCCCGTCAAAAGCCACAGGTCAAAGCTCATTATAAATGTGAATTGGTTTCCACACAATAACTTACGAGATACATGACAAATGTCAACGACTTTGAGTGTTTAGGTGGATGACACTAAAAACGGATCAAGTCGA
>JZLH01S0626111.1:0-11318 GCA_001188425.1 Eucidaris tribuloides | reverse complement strand
TAAACCAATAACAAAGAAGGTTGCAGAATGTACGCCTCGCGGGAATCGGATACGGTTTTCATCGATCGATTTCGGCCAGTTATCTTGCAAGCTTCAGCTCAGAGCTGCGGATCTTTGATTGTTAACACATATGTGCACAACTCTAGCTCTTGCTGCGTTGGCACAGTTTCAACACCATCTCGAGATGTGACAGGGGCTTCCCCGGGCGCTAACGATCATGAAGATTGTAACTTGGAACATCAACGGGATTCGAGCCTGTAAAATACCCCTGAAACAAGTTCTGGACAGCCTGAATTCAGATGTGATTTGCCTGCAGGAAACAAAGGTTACTCGTAAGTTGACATCTAACTGTGAAACTAAGTTACAATTTCATACAAAAAAATTACAACATTCGTCAGGAATTGAGTTTGACTGTTTTTGATCTTGTTCAGATCCGGGATTGTTAACTGGTTAATGTTAGATCTAATTCAATTAGTAATTGTTATGTTCTTGAGTGATAGCGAAATTGATATGCATTATCCTGAATGTGTCTGGCCATACATGCATGGCGTGTTTGCAGTTTGTTGGATTACTGTCTGTATATGCCTTATATTTTGCGGCCATAATATATTTTCATGATTTTGCTTCAAGACGGGGAATTCGCAAGAGTGTATTTTCGCGATTTTATTGTATTTCACTATTTACATTCACTTTGACTACAGAAATGTCAGGAAGTGAAAATTTTCGCATTTAGCAAGTCACGAAATTCGCGAAAATAAAACCATGCGAAATATTCGGCGTATGCGTATACTGTATTCTGAATCGTAAAAGTTGGAAGTGTGTGTTACTTAACTTAGATCTGCATCTGGGTCTTTGGTGAAATTATTGCACAGGTGAATAATTAATAATTAGAAATATCTTCATCTGTAATTTTGTAAAACTGGGAACATATTCAATTTACTTTACAGGAGCATAGATCTAGTCTGCGTGCACTCAGAAAGAGAGCAGACTAAGGCCAAGTAAAAAAATATATATGTTTCTCGTCCGAGTTTTTGAAAAAAATGAAAAGGAGGGGCTTTTTATTTTTATTTTTATTTTTCAAGATGGCCGCCATCTGAAATTTTTCGCATTTCCATGTACGTTCCAAATCAAACGAATCATCAAAATAATGAACATTGTAGTAAGTGAACATTATACAATGTTTTTACTAGCATAAAAACTGTAAAAAAAAAAGACAAAAAGGAAACAAAGGGCATGTACCAAACAAGCCACAGGCCTACTACCCTTCAAAAAGAAGGGGGGATGACATGGTCATAACACCCAGCATCCACGAAGTAGACCCTACTGCAGAAAAGGGGTATAGAATCTGAGTCTGACATGCCATGCCATACCATATACTGGACAATACACTGAGTAGAAAAAAAGAAAAAAACAAGGGGGAAAAATGCCATCAGTCATCAGGTCATGTATACCAAACCAGAGCTCCAGTCTATGCATGCATGGGCAACATACGCTTGACCAAGCACCTCTGTGACTTGACAGCCAATTCAAATGCCCCAGGCAAGGCCATATAAACATCACTGTGTTGGTGTGGAAGAGTGTGTGTATGTCATCAGATATCCCAATGGAATTTCGGCATTTTAACTTCTTTTTTAACTTTTTTTTCTAAGTTTGTTGAAAATAAAAAATAAAAAATAAATTCAAGCGGCCCCAAAATCTGATGCGGGCGGGGACGAGAAACATGTGTTTTTTTTACTGAGCCTAATAATTGGTAGGACAGTTACTGTAGGCTGTAGACCATTCCCTATTTCTACAGCAAAGGCATGTGCTGATCTAGACCGAAGGCTCCGGCCTTAGTATCGAGTTTGGTCGTTTTTCAGAGGTTTTTAACGGACAATTTGGACGGATTTTTACATTTACCTTTTGACTCAGAGTCAAAAGGTAAATGTAAAAATCCATCCAAATTGTCCGTTAAAAACCTCTGAAAAACGACCGAACTCGATACTAAGGCCGGAGCCAGCTTCGGTCTAGTGCTGATCGAGACTGGGGTGATGATCATGTTCCATGAAAAGTGATGGAAGTTTAAAATAAATAAGCAAAGAAAAAGAGGAAGACCAAGAAAACCATGGCATGGATAAAGCAGGTGGGGAGAACCTCGAGAGGGTTGGTTTGAGAAAGGTGGATGCCTGGAATCGAGCGAGATGGTTTGGAGAGTGATTGCTGCAAGAGGGAGGTAAATCCAGCCACTCCCATTGTCGAGGATGGAGAGATTCCGTAATGTAGGCCTACTTCCCAGCTTTAAATTCTTATGTCATGCAGGGCATCAGACTAATCTTTTTTTCTGGTCACCCATTCTAGCAAGCTAACTTGTTGGTTTCATTTATATAATTCAAACGTAATATTAGTTTTTATTCACTCAAGATTGTGAGTTCAGTAGGGCCGAAAAAGTTACTATACATGTACATGTAAATGTAGTTGTGTAGTCTATGGTACATGTAGGTACATTTTTAACAGCTACCTGAGTACTATAGTTCATGAATGGATCTCCTTCAAGGTAAAAACAAAGAAGGGTTCCCACTCTGTTTCTTGATTTTGAATGCGGTCACTCAAAGGGCCATAACCACCCCCTTCTGATGGAGATATTATTCCACAAGTCTAATATTGTAGTTGTGAACTATGGGCCGGTTGCACGAAACCATCACATCTCCAGTGCTATATTAGTCACAATGTCTGGAGATGTCAGGGAAGACAATTTGCGTTTCACGAAACCATGACATCTCTAACTACAGTCATTATCAATAGTATCGTGTTTGTGAATTAGTCTTTGTCACAGAAACCATGTTCATTTGAAATTTGCTATAATATGTTATTCAACCGTAAAATGTAAAATATGGGAAAGTATTTGTTCAAAATGATATTTGTCACTTCTATTTGAATCAAGCTTCACTTTACATCAATGTAATAAAAGACTTATTCATTATAATTAAAAAAAAACCACACAAACAAAGAAAATATTTCCGAAATGAGTAATGTTCCAACAAAGATACCGTAAGTTTTTTTGTCTTCTGTACCAGTCTCAGACTCAGTATTGTTAGATTTTGTATACATGTATTTTGCTTATTTAAGACAATATATATGTCAATATGTATTTTGTATGGTAATTTAACATTTTATCTTAAAGTTTTGTCAAAAAAATATAAATTTAAAGATTTTTATGTTCATTTAAATGAGTGATAATTCACAATAAATGCCTGTCTAGCAATATTTATGGGAGGCTGATAAATTTTAAATAAATCAGATTCTGTACATTTGGGAGTTATCCTTGAATATGGAAACTTCAGCATTTACTTTTCATGAAGTTTAGTGACCATTAACGTATCAATACTTTGGAAAATAATAAGGAAAGTTATTATGATTATTGTCACAATTAGCTGCCGATAACTACACATATATAGTGTGGACGTTGGTGTCACTTGACTTATGATGGCCCACGAGTCGTCATAACTTTTATCGCTGGACTTGTCCATGAAGTTAAGATGTCATGGTTTTGTGAAACACGTTTTGACTTAACCCTGGAGTTGTCCACGAAGTTAGGATGTCAGGCTTTTGTGCAACCAGCCCCATATTCCTACATCTAGATAAGCAATCATGGTTCAACAAGTTTAAGGGGATGGCTTCTTCACCGCCTTCTTGTTCTTTTTGTAGCATAATAAGTGAAATAGTACAACAGAAAGTCTATGAAAAATTATATTTATGTAATAACAGATTTAAGTAATAGCTCTTTCCAGCAAAACCAATAATTTCAATTGATATGAAGAAGAATTGCCATATTTCAGAATCAGTTTATATAAATGAAGTGGATCACATACTGACATTCTTGTTTACCTGCAGGGGACCAACTAGATGAGGACATTGTGAATGTTGAAAACTACAATGCCTACTTCAGCTTTTCCAAGAAGAGGAGTGGCTACTCAGGTATATTCTTTGAACAGCAATGCAAATTTCTTTGGTGTACTAAAGAAAGGCACATTCCACCCATGAGGACTATAAGTACAAGCAGGCGCGCCGGAACACTTTTAGTTTTGGAGGGGCAAAATCTCGATGGGGGCACATTTATCTTACAATATAGGCCCTATGAGTTCCTCGGCGAGGGAGCGAAGCGACCGAGCTGGGGCAGAGGAGGGTGTGGGCAGGCGCGGTTGTAGAGCAGAAATTTAAGGGAGTCTACTAGGGGCTTGACGGAGGAACTTTTTGAAAATATGCATAGAAAATACATATTTTAAAGGTACACCTTCTGAAAATTATTAGGGATAATCATTGTAGTCAGTTTTTTTTTTTCAAAATGATATAGAGGAAGTATGTGAAAAACTGTGATTGGGTAGTCATACTTCCGAGGAAACGACGCGACCTGGGGTGTGTGACTGGATCCCCCCCCCCCCTCCCACGATTGGAACTTTTTGAAAATATGCATAGAAAGACCCCAGAAAAGACGTGATTCTATGCATGGTTAATACATATTTTAAAGGTATATTTTATCAAGACAAGTGGGGATTATGTAGACAGGTTTTCAAAAAGACGTACAGGAAGTATGTGACAAACTGTAATTTAGTAATCATACTATGCGAGGGTAGTATCCCTCCCACAGGAACTTTTTGAAAATACGCATAGCAACGACGTTTATTCTAGGCATGGAAAATACATATTTTCACTGGAGATTGGGTAGACATACTTGCGAGAGAGCGGATCAACCGAGCGTGGGGTGCAGGTGTGGGAGGGGGATACCCCTCCCACGGCAGGAAAATTTTTGAAAATAGACATAGAAAAGACGTGATTCTAGCATGGTAAACACATATTTTAAAGGTATATTTTATAAATAGGGACTTTTCGTAAAAATAGCACTATAGCCAGTCGCGTTATAGAGCATTTTAAAACAAATTTCTAGAGAATTGAACGTAATTTATGAAAACTATTCATTTTACTTAGTACGAGCAAAGCGAGCGAGCGCTTCACAATGTATACAGATTTTCACGTCTAATCAATTAAGTTTTGTATTACGCTATATTTAAAAAACAGACATCACATTTGTCATGCAATATCCTTTCAGAAACATTTATTTGTACACATTTATATGCGCGAACGAATGAACGAGAGCTCAGAATCATTGTAACTTTTCATTTCTCATGAAGGTATACGTACATGTAGGTATGTCACAAGTATGCGCTTGGCTTATTAGCCAATATGTATTATTCGTCGAGCAATAGAGATATCATTTGCATTGGTGAGCCACATCCACTTTGCCATTCGGTTTAAGTCTGAAATGTATTCATCAAAAGCTTAAACGTGAGCGCATTGTTCGAGCAATGAAAAATATTCTTATATTACTAGAAAACTTAGAAGAAAGGGGAAAATGAAAGGGTTTACTAACGGTATGTTACACGGGGGCACACTTGTCGAAGGACGAGAGGCTAAATTTGCTTGGAAGTGTAAGTGCCCCGTTAGGGGCAAAAATTTTGCATTTTTCAGTTATGAAATTGACAATTTTTATGCAAGAAAATTGCCTTTATTGCTCATTTTGGTCTTTTATAGTATAATTGATTAGTTATTTTTTACCTTTCAGGGGGGCACATTGGGGGGGCAAAAACTCGTTTTGCCCCCCCATAATTTTATTTGGGGGGGCAAGTGCCCCCTCTGCCCCCCGCTTCCGGCGCCCTTGAGTACAAGATATCTCAGGGTGCAGTCTCTGGAAGTTAAATTGTCTTCAACAGGTTAAATTAAAAAACACCCCCTTCACTGTCACAGAAGGACCCCAATTTTTAACCATCTTTTTAACATGCTCCACCCCCCCCCCCACCCCCCATAGAATGCAGTGGTGTTGGCCAGGGGAGGGGGGGGTAACTCATGTATACATATTGGGTAAATGGGGATGTGCTGCTGGGAAGGGTGACTTTTTCAAGAAAAATCCTTAGACATGGGTCCCCTTTTCATCAAAAAGAGCCTTAGTCATGGGTCCCATTTTTCAAATTTTAACAATTTTTGGCATGCTTCGTGTGCAACACTCACAATTTTCAAATTTTCAGCGTGCAGCAAACATACATTGTTTTCAAATTTTCAAACAAATGGACCCTTGGATGTGGGTATGGGTTCGGAGTTCTCAGCAGCACACCCCCGTCCGACAATAATCTGAGTACCAACCCCACCCCAGGGGGTGTTGCTGGATATCTGGCGGGGGTGGGGGATGGGGTGGACATCAGGGATTATGTGGATTATCATTACATTCAAAATAAAAGCTGGTTATACCCCTTTATAAATGTGTCTCTGGAGAAATGTTAAAAAAAAAAATAAAATTGTGAAAACTGGGATGAGTAAATCCTTCACCCTAACAACAACAAGAGTGTGTTTAGTACTGCATTATACAATTGTGCTAGAAATAATATGGCCCTATAACTATTGACTATTCCAAACAGCACATCTTCAAATCTAAAGTGGAGTTTTTCTCAAATTTTTGTGGGATGAGACAGGTCCACTGGAGACTAATACAATAGCTCTCTACAACGAGTGAGCATGTATCAAAGTATTTCAGTAAAATTAAATGTTAATAAGGGGGGAATTAAAAGGAATAGTACAAATATACATAAATGAACAATTTAATTTAATGATTGAAAACAAAAAAGTGTTGGAAATGTCCAGAGATGGTAATGCCCAGATACTTGGGGAGGGGGGGGGGGAGCTGATTCCACTGGTATTGTGCAGCAACATAGAAAAATATGTCTCCTGCATGAGTAAGAGTCCTTGGCATTAAAAGCAGGGTTGGGTCTTTGCCAGACCACAGTTCTTGTCTTAGACTAAGAACGAGATATCTTGGGCTGGGGTCTGTGGATAATGCATGTTATAAAATCGTCTCCAGCAGGTTAACAAGTAAAGTCATCTCCACGCCGTTTAGGCATCATGGAGTATTGATATTGATATTCCTTGCATTGTAATGTTAGGTGTGGCCACCTACTGTCGTACAGACAGTGCCCCAGCCCTGGCAGAAGAAGGTCTTACAGGTACCCTATCGACAGGCACAAAGCACAAGTATAGCGTCATCGGTTGCTATGGTGACCAATCATCATTTTCGGCGGAGGAGCTTCAGGCGTTGGATGCTGAAGGACGGACAATTATCACCCAGCATCAATACAGGTGTGAAAACAAAAGATATGAACATGTGTCTCCAATTGTAGCTTTAAAATCAGAGAGGAGTGTCAAATATCACACACTTAAAAGTGTATCTTTGTATCTTTGGATAATTGAACAGTACCCCTCCATTCTCTTATAAAAATACATGGAGAATGTAAAGTGCACCCACATCAAATCATAGTTTGTACTAGAGCTGCCTATTTGTATGGCACTGAAAAGGAGAAAATAAAAGAATACAAATTCAACCCTTCACTACTGTTATTTTGATTTGTTAATTAAAGAGTTGTGAACACTGTATGTGGTGTACTCCCTTCCCCCTGAAGGTGGCAAGGTATCAGACCACCAGGACCAAAACTGTGTACAATTGATGATCTACTCTCTAGGACACCACAGGTTGATTTGAACTGAGGTGAACATTAAGGCCCCGGGGGCTCCTGTTTTCTTTACTGCTAGGTTTGTATCCCTTAACCCTTACATAATAATCTCTTATTTAGTGCTTTAAAAAAGTGAAAAACGTAAGGTGACCGGATTCACCTGCCCATTTCCTCCCATAGACTTACTGTATATAGATCTGATTATTTTGTACTCGGCCCGAGTACTAATTATTTATTTTATTCATCCATATCTTGCCAGTGGCAGCATAAATTTGTAAACTTTTTTATTCTAGAGTGTTTATTTGTCTATTCAAACACTACTATGTACCTCAGATAGGGAAGTTTGACAATTTTTTTAATTGAAGCTCCACAATGTTAGCCCGTGTCTTTAACATCATTTATTCCTTTTTTTACTTGGACCTTCTTCAGGGATAGTAAAGGAGATACCCGAGATCTGGTGATCATAAATGTCTACTGCCCTCGTGCTGATCCCGACAATGAAGAGAGACTCAGCTTCAAGTTGAGATTTTATCGCATGTTACAGCTGCGAGCAGAGGCCCTCCGGCAGGCGGGAAAGTAATTATTTAATTAATTTATGCTATAGAGCATCAGTGGTTACATACAAAAACATTTTTGTTTTTTTTTGTGTTTTTTTTCTTTTCACAAAACACCAGCAGAAAGTGGCATTTGTTAAAAAAATCTCAAATCCAAAATTCAGTCACTACAATTAAATTTTTAATCAGAATAGTTATTATCAGGGTTGTCACCAGAGTGATTTTAGAACCGGGTAAAAAGTGACTGCGAAGCGTAGCAAGCGGAACTATCGCCTGTCACAGCCGGTTGTCCAGGGGCCTGCTTAAGTGAATAATTACTCAATTACACAGAAAATAGAAATCTAAGAATTTTATTCAGTGGGGTTAGGATATTTGTGCCAGGCGGCAAGGCTGAAATTTACCGTGAGTACCAGGTGGAGATTTGAGAGCAGGGTAGCTCTGCCTGGTGCTGCCCTGTGTGGTGACAACACTGGTTATTATTAATGCACATAATCTAAGTTATAAACAAAAATACAACATCATTGAATGTAGACAATTTTAACAAAATAACTTTATGATTTATTTATCAAAATGGGATTTCACTTTGAAATTGAGTCCCGAATACCGAAGTGCTATAAAAGCAGTAATCATCAAAGATACAATGGTACATGCTGACTGTACCCTTATCTGATCAAACACTGTACTGAGATAGTTCTTGATATACATGTAGATGTTTCTAGACTGTGTACTACATCTGCCAGAATTCTCACAGAACTTTAGGCATTGCCTTTGCAAGTCTGTAGTCACTATCAAATTAAAAATCCTACTGTAATCAGTAATGCACATGTGAAATAATGTAAGATTCAGTTTCGGTAAAGGAGGGGGCATTATGGGTGTGCCCCTTGTTGTTTGGTGTTAAAAAAATAAAAGTGCTTATTGTAGGCTGCTGAAACCCATAGACCACTTTTCGCCTTGATTCATAAATATTTTGGTGCTTGGTTTAGGTAAATAAAACCAACAGATTATGTTCATTTAATTAATCAATTTATTTATTATTACTTTTTTTATTTATATAATTATGTATTGATTCATGGATTTATTTTTTGTGGGGTGGGGCTCAACAACTTATCAATTCCAATGACATTTGGGTACTAATCTCTAAACTTACCTGTTTATTTGAGAGCAGAAATATTCAAATTAACAAGTGATGAAAATAATTTTGAAGCTGTGTATTATTATGTATGCACTATGTATACTAAACCAACACCATCCATGAATTGAACTAAGGTTTCGAAAGTAGCTGAGTAGTGGAGTAGACGACAGTACAGTATGTTTCATAATTTATAGAACTTTTATTCTGCCAAAAAAAATGTAAAAAAAATAAATTTTGTTCATAATGTTTGTATCTGAGTATTTTAAAGATTCATTTTATTTCTCAACCAAACTGTAGATTTGCATAATGTATATGTAGAAGAAAAGTTGCATTCCTGTAATCATAAACATCCGTGTCTCATGTGACTGTATGCTTGTCTTTCAGGTCAGTTGTGATTGTAGGTGATGTGAATGCCTCCCACCGACGTATTGACCACTGTGATCCAAGTGGAAAATGTGTATGTATAGCAGTTTGTTACATCTTTAAAACCAAAAATTTCTGTGCACAGCTGATCTCTACAAAAATCACAAAATTATAAAGAAAATGAAACTTTGTACTCTTCATAAAAGAGAGAGAGAGAAAAAAAAACCCTTACTATTTAATGCCCCAAATTGCAAATCATAAATTATTTCTGAACATATTTATCTGAGATTCAAAATGTTGAAACATATAGGATGTTTCATCATACAATGTTTACATGAACTCTTGAGTCTATATAAATTATATAAATTACATGTCAAGTACGGGTAAAAATCTTGAAATCAAACGCTTTGCTAAAAAAAAGAACGAAAAACAAGTTCCAGAAAATTTGCAGAATTTACAGATTTTCCATAGAGTAAAAACAAACAGAAATTAACATAGAGAATTGTGACTTTGTACAGCAGGAAATTCTCTGTGATACATTACTGTTGATTCCAGAGCCTTTGTAGAATAATGCCCGCTGAATGACTTTCCATATAATGATATCCAGGCAAAGATAGAGCAAAATATTAAGATATCATGCCCTGTCTCCTAAAAATTTGTAATTGATTGCAATTGTCAAAAATTAATCGCAAGTTGAATGCAACTGATCAGAATCCAGTATTTGAAGACTTACAACTGATTTTAATGGATTTGCAATTGATTGCAAGTTTTATGAGACAGGGCCCTGATGCCATTTGAGTTTCATAGCAGAATTTCCCTGTATGTGTGAAATATATAGATGAAAATTTGATGATTCCATGATGATTCTGATGGTTTATTGAACATTATAATTTCTCCCAAATGGCATAAACAACTCCTGTATACTTACTTACCGGACATGTCCCCTAAATTGTCGGTGAACGGGGCAGCAAGAGGCTACCAGGCGTCACTCAGGTGGAACTGGGAGTTATGATGGGTGGCAATTTGGCTTTACAATTATTCTGCATTTTGGGAGCCACAATGGTTCCTTTTAAAATTTACAATTTTATTTATTAACTGTAATGCACAGTATCAGAATTTGCACTATATTACTATCATTATCAATTAGTAATTAGAATGTTTGATGTAGATGTAGTATTTTCTTTTTCTTTTTTGTTATTTTCATATTTTCTTTTTTTTCTAAGCACGTAGAGATCCTGTCAAGGGTATTATGAGCTATATAAGAACTGTGATATTATTATTAATATTATTATTTTTATGTAACTTAGTATTCACTCTAATTGTTAATATTATATTCGTGGACTAAAATAAGAATGAATACATAGAGTACAACTTTCTTAGGTGGTTTTGCTGTATATTTAGTGTATTGTCCATTCTGCCTGACACTAATTGTTTTGTGGTGGTACGTAATGCATTCATTCATTTCATTTCACTAGGGTCACTTTGAATCACATCCGAGCAGACGGTGGTTGAATGGATTCATCAAAGACTTAAGATCCTCCGCAGCTCAAGATGAGAGTACACCAAATTCTTCTCAGGATTCAGGTACTAACTCCAATACAGGTGATGAGGATATTGACAATGATGATGGTGGGGAGGTTGAGGAGGAGAATTATGAGTCACCAGAGAGGAAGAGATTCTTTGTCGATACCTTCCGCTTCTTTTACCCTACCCGGAAAAACGCCTTCACCTGCTGGTCAA
>JZLH01S0626095.1:48140-59663 GCA_001188425.1 Eucidaris tribuloides | reverse complement strand
GTTGCCTTTAGAACAGTTTCATAATAAATGCAAAATTTTATGCATGCCATTCTGTTCGACAAAGGTTGCTCTTAGCAACCTGACAGCTGCAGGAGGCTTGCCAAACATAGCAACAACTAATGTATGCATATTGCATTTTTGGTATTGAAAATGTATGCATATGAACAGGTGGGTAGTTTTGAAGAGAAAATATCCATAAATTTCAATACATTATGAAAATGTAGATTGTAGTGTGCATTTATCTTTGGGTTCAAAATTAGTAAAATTGTCAAAAAAAATTATTTAAAAAAAAGTATGAAGACAGCCATATCAGAAATCCAATAATTTGTGGGGAAATATAAGGGGCATAAGTGATTAAATTTTCAGGCCTGTAGCTCGAGTGGTTTTCCCAGAATTTTTTTTTGGCCAAATTACCATGATGTACATGTATGCTATACATAAACATGTCACACACGTGACAACCCAAATGTCACACACGTGACGACACTTCATCACATAAAGAAATACATTAAAAAATACTTGTGAGAGATAAATAATGATTATTGTCATTTTCCTACTTACTACACTATAATGAAAGTCTGCCAGAATTACAAACATTGTAGAGTTTGACAATTCACAGAGTTTGCAAGTTAAATCTAAGTTATGAAAAATCATCTTTCGTGTGAAGTCACACACGTGACAAAACTTATTTGACCTCTGACCCTAAAATAAGTATGATTAACATAACATTAAATATTTCCACTTGATCACTATTGACATATATAAGATACATGTATATTTACATTTCAAAACAATGTACCTGCTAGGCCTTTGGAATTACATGAGATTCATTTTGCAATTTGTAGTATTTTTGGTCACACACGTGACAAAGAATGGCCCGTCAACATTTAACTACAAGATTTTCACAGGATAATCCTTGCATAGTTTTCTTGATTCTAGAGTAGTTTCAGCCAAAGTTGAGGATTACCCCCAATCATGTTATTGTACCTTTAAGACAATGTTTACAGTTTACTGCAAGGAATATTTTTGTTTGAGGAGTTATTTGTAAAATTGGATGGCTATTTGTCTCATACACAATCTCTCAATCATATTTTATCCACAATAAGTACTGTCTTTATTTTACTGTAATTGGAGCTCAAATTTAAATTATGGCTATCCTGTTTTTGAGCAATAACACCAATTTATTGTGATCCGCAATTTTGGAGAGGATAGTCCGACAGGAAATCTAATTTGACAGATTCAAATTCCTATAATCTACACCGCTCATCGTATCCCAAATATGACAAATTTATGAAGGGATGGATCAAATGTTGGGGAAAAGTTGAAAGGACCACCATAGGATTTACAAGGATTACAGCAGTTTGATTTACAGGAGATAAATTATGAAATTTAGCAACATTGTAGTCAAAAGCAGAATTATGTATGTACAAGATGTACAAGAATAATGTACATCAAAAGAGTTAAATTTGAAGAAAAAACAACAATAACTTATAATGATGATGTCTCTACTACGTGTAGTACTAACTTTAACTATATAGTCACAAAGAACAATTCTAAACCAACCATGGTCAATCCACCTATATTTTCACTGAAATCTCCATCAATGTACATGTAGCATCCTTTTCTCTGTGTTTCCTTCTTCAATGATTGATTAATTGATAAATTGATTGATTGAATGATTGATTGATTGATTGATTGATTGATTGATTGATTGATTGATTGATTGATTGACTGATTGACTGATTGACTGATTGATTGATTGATTGATTGATGTTTTTATCTATTCATTCATTAATTTATTACGGAGTATTATTTATTTAATTGCATTTTTGGCTGGGCCGCTGAATAATTTAGAATTTGCTTGCAGTTGCTTGGTTGATTGCCTGACTGATGATCATGAATTGATGCAACAAAATCCTGAACGATCCTACACTGGTACAACAGTGAAATTTGCCTTAAAGATTGTGTCATTGATTTGCACGTCAAAAAACATCTATATGAATGAAATCAGCTGAAATCACATCCAATGTGAAGATTAATATAAATAAACACCTCTCATAGAGACTTGGGGTAAAATATTGAGTTTTGGTGAAAATCTGGACTGTTAAACTTCATCCTTTTTCAAATTGCTCAGGAGCAATTTCAAAAAATCTGCAACGTCAAACGTGCACGTGTCATTCCAAAATTGTCCGATCAGCCGTTAGTAGCCAATGGTCGCGTGGGGGTTTGCCGTTTAGCCAATCACTGTGTGCTCTGCTGGTCTTGCGACTGTACACAGTAACCGCGATCCTACACTGGTACAACAGTGAAATTTGCCTTAAAGATTGTGTCATTGATTTGCACCTCAAAATACATCTATATGAATGAAATCAGCTGAAATCATATCCAATGTGAAGGTTAATATAAATAAACACCTCTCATAGAGACTTGGGGTAAAATATTGAGTTTTGGTGAAAATCTGGACTGTTAAACTTCATCCTTTTTCAAATTGCTCAGGAGCAATTTCAAAAAATCTGCGGCGTCAAACGTGCACGTGTCGTTCCAAAATTGTCCGATCAGCCGTTAGCCAATGGTCGCGTGGGGGTTTGCCGTTTAGCCAATCACTGTGCGCTCCGCTGGTCTTGCGACGGTACACAGTAACCGCGATTCGCAGTTTGAGCGAAATTGAAACTCATGGAAAGAACAACATTCTGGTAACATGTCGTTATTAGTTTTTCTCATAAAACAACAAATTCATGACGTATGGATCTCAGACTTTCAACACACCATTTGTAAGTACTATACTACCGTTTGGTACTATTGATAATGAAGGGAAGCAATTGACTTGCACATCCCTGACACAATCTTTGAAACCACAGGTGTAAGGTGTCTTCCACTACATGTATACATGTACATGTATTTACAGACAGTATGGTAGTCGCAGGAATACTACACATACCTCATTCAGGTGTACATTTAATAGTTACAGTATGTTACTTGATGCCTTTATTGCCTTAGCGCTTACAAAGTTACGTAAACAATGTCATGCTTCAGGACATTATGACATCACAAGGAGTTGCCTAGGTGATCAACACACTGTCATCATGGTAACAAGCTTCTGTTAGATCATTAATTCATGAAGCAGTATCTAAGATATACATGAACCTGTACAAGGTCACCATTAAAGATTGTGTCAGGGATGTGCAAGTGCATTACTTCCCTTCATTATCAATACCAAACGTAGTTTAGTACTTACAAATGGTGTGTTGAAAGGTTGAGATCCATACGTCATGAATTTGTTGTTTTATGAGAAAAAATAATAACGACATGTTACCAGAATTTTGTTCTTTCCATGAGTTTAAATTTTGCTGAAATTGCGAGTCGTGGTTATGTGTACCGTCGCAAGACCAGCGGAGCGCACCAATTGGTTAAATGGCTAACCTCCACGCGACCTTCGGCTAACGGCTGATCGGACAATTTTGGAACGGCCGTGCATGTCGATGTCACAGATTTTTTTTTAAAAGACGTCAGAGTCACTTGAAAAAGGATGAAGTTTAACCGTCCAGATTTTCACCAAAACTCAATATTTTAGCCCAAGTCTCTATGAGAGGTGTTTATTTATATTGATCTTCACATTGGATATGATTTCAGCTGATTTCATTCATTTAGATGTTTTTTGACGTGCAAATCAATGACACAATCTTTAAAGGGATAGTAGTCCCTGATCCTACATGTACCACTGCCATTGATTTGGATTGGTCCAAGTGGATCTTGTCTTGAACTGTAAACTCTCATCCATTTAATGACTTTCAGCTGAATTTGATTTAGAAGTCGCTGTTGTTGATGTTGTTGATAATATTTCCACAAAAACTTATTATAAAGACAATTTGATTTTGATTTCATGTACATTTTCCATATGGCCCAGCACAACATTCATGTATCAATGGATTACTGGTAGTCCTCAGGAGGTATAATACACCGCCCAAACTGTTTAATTGTCCAAATTTTCTTCCAGTTTTTCCTCTCATTTTTTCTCTTGTTCTATTGCAACTGTAAAATTCATGCTCTGACCTACCACTTTTATTATACGGATTTTGTACACTGTCAATAAAACCACTATTAGATTATCAGGCAGAAGTTTGCTTTTTTTAAATCTTCTGGAGGTTTGTGTAATTGTAATTTTGAATTTCTTCTTCATGCAATCATGAGATGGGAAGTTGTGACATCACCTTCAAAGGACCACATGACCTTTACGCACTCACCCCCCCCCCCCAACTTAACAAGAAAACTAAACATGTCAGCTAAATTAATTTATATAAAATGCCACTGGGCTCCCTTATGAGGCCGCAAAGGCATGATAAATAAATGAATAAATAAATAACTGAATAAATAAATGAATAAATAAATTAATTAATTAATAAATTAATAAATAAATAAATGAATACATAATAAATAATAGACTAATAAATAAATAATAATAAATAAATATTAAATAATATAAGATTAATAAATACATAAATAAAAAACTATAGATTAATGAATAAATAAAATAAATAAATATATAATAAATAATAGATAAATAAATAAATAAATAAATAAATGAATAAATGAATACATAAATAAAAAATGATAGATTAGTAAATAAATAAATAAATAAATAAAAATAATTGATTTGTAAATAAATAAATAAATAAATAAATAAATAAATAATAGATTAGTAAATAAATAAATAAATAAATAAGTAAATAAATAACAATACTGTTTTAAAACAGTAGAAATTTGCTACATTTGTACAGTCCCACATACTCACATGTGTGTTACCGCATGCTTTTCCCTTTTTGTACTCCTTTCTGTTGGCTCTCTTGTCCAGTTTAGCCCACAGAGAAGACGCCTTCCATGAAGTCAGCTGGCTTCGGAATCGGTGGTAGAAGTTCCTGTGATCGGAGAATGGGTTGACGTCCAGGGCCTCGCACAGGTGGGAGAAAGTCTTGAGAATGCCCTGGAAAGTCCCCGCCTGCACAAACTCATCAAAGAGGGCGTCCTTCACGTCATCCTTGGCCTCACTGATCCCAGGCATGATGGGAGATGAGCTGCATGGGTGAACAAAAGTAAGAAAATTATGTAATCACAATGACTTTATACACCATGAAAACACAGGAATGGACACATGTCTGAATTAAGAACTTAAACCCTGGTTACATAGCCCATCAAAGGTGTTTTGAGAATGGTCTCAGAACAGTTCACTTGTGATATAACCACAATAGCTGACTCAAACAACTTGTTTGAAACAAGTAGACCAAAAGCGTTCCCAAAGCGTTTTTGTCAAATGATTTGTCTGCTTCTACTCAAAGTCAAAGCAACTTGTTATCAGCCTGATACTTCCCTTTGAGTTCGTAGACTTGAATTTCTGTGACCACAGTGCCCCCAGCTTGATGTATAATGTTCAGAACACATGCACAGAATGCCTTTTGACATTTTCCATCCACGTATGAATCATGACCATAGCCACTGCAACTAAATTTATCTTTCACTACCTTCATATACTACAGAAATTTTAACAAAATTTCAATTCCCACTAATTTACAAGCTAAGGTTATTTTTCGTAACTTGTATGGCTGCTTCACTTAGAGCTCTATACTGCAGTAAAATAATTTTGTGCCTGAACATATTCCTACACGTACATATAAATTGTGTCAATGTACAATTCATGAATATATTTTTTGCACTTTGAGACTCAATCCGAAATGCCAATTTACCCAATTTCTGCAGCAGACTCCCACATTTAGTCCAGCTATGGCAGTAATCCACAAGCATAAAAAACCCTTTAAAAACCCAACAACAAATTGACGCACCTGTATGTGTACCAGTATAGTTTCGCAATTGTGCAACACAGGCATAAACACTAAAGATACCACAGATTCACAGAAATATCTACATGTAGGCCTATATCTGGATCTCTCCCGCTGCAGATGACTTGTGCAATGAGTTACGTTACAATTGTAAACAGCTCACCACTGACATCAAAAGTGCATGGTTTCACACAAAATTTCCCCCACGCCACGAGTATTTCCCAATGTTGACAGAGAATGGTGGGTATCAATTTTTGCATGGTGAATCACACATCAACAGAAAACCTTTAATATGCATCCCTCCTGAGATTCCATACAGCTGTACATATTATTCCACACACCAGGAATCTCTCCTACAAGCTACCTCCACGTCACTACGACAACGGAAGTTCTGAGACAGTCCTGACTGATATTTTTATCCCCACCTCGTCTGTGCAACAGATCAAAACATACCGCCACAAAGTCTACCTTTCAGGTCGCCTTACCAGCCTGACAAAGTCTCCAGTCGGTATGTGTTCATGGCAGATCATACAATTTAAATGTTGATGATAGAAGATGCCAAACTCACAGATCATAAGAATGAGCTGTCATCTAATCATCACCTCCCACAGAGTAAGGAAAGACCTTGTCACACATTGTTGCACACTGACACACTGATGTAGATTTCATGAAATGTACACTGTAACATACATTCAACGCTATGTACTCCTTTCAAATACTATCACGACCCTCATTATCCAAGTAATGTGTCCATGTGTGAGGCATTCTTATCAATAGCTACCTTGTGGTTTCCACATACGTGTACTGTTAACAAAAAATAAAAATACCTGTAAATAAAAGGACCTTCTATTCACTGGTGCAGTAAAGCCATAACTATCAGACTGTCATTGAGTTCAAGACTGTAACAATCAACCATCAGACTGTTGTTTTTTTCCGCTTCAAAACATGGTCAAAATGAAGCAAACCAAATGAAAAATCCAATAAAGAGAGCAGATAATATGTTATTTAAAAGAAATCCTAAAACTGTGCCTGCCTGTCAGGTTTAATTTACAGTGGAATGTCTGTCTAACAAGCTTACTGCAGCTAAGCTGTTGTATCAAGGCCTTGCACAGTGCAGTGTGTAATAGAGGTGTTGTGGAATTTATGGCACTCTTTGAGATTGTCCATTGCTGGACCATTCGCCTAATAAAAGGGATGATGTTTTGTAATTTTGATTATACAATTGTAACGTTTTTGTAATTTGTGTCATGTCACATCATACAACATGACCTGTACTAGTACTGTACTGCAGCAGGATATTTTCAGAAATTCTGTGAATGCGTCTCAGGCTACGAAAATAATAACATGAAAATAAAAATTACTGTACAGTATTCAAGTGTGTAAATTCATATATACATAGGCCCCTACCATACAGTAATTTGATAATTTCACCAATAGAAAATACAATTTCTGGCATAATCATCTCGAAAATTGTTGTGAATTTGTAACAATATCTGGACAAGAAATACATAAATGTATATGTGACACATCTCCACAAATCCCTATTAAATATGCACACCTCAAACTTAAAGATTGGGTTATTGATTTGCAAGTCCATTACTTCCTTCATATCAATACCAAACGGTAGTTTAGTACTTACAACGGTGTGTTGAAAGTCTGAGGTCCATACGTCATGAATTTGTTGTTTTATGAGAAAAACTAATAACGACATGTTACCAGAATTGTTGTTCTTTCTGTGAGTTTCGATTTTGCTCAAAATGCGAATCACGATTACTGTGCACCGTAGCAAACGAGGCGGAGCGCCCTGATTTGTCAATCGCGCTATCCCTGCCGGACCGTTGGCTAACGGCTGATCGGACCATTTTGAACGGCACGTGCACGTTTGACGTCACGGATTTTTTAAATTTGCTCCTGAGCAAATGGAAAAAGGTAGAGTTTAACCGTTCAGATTTTAACACAAAACTCAATATTTTACCCAAGTCTCTATAGAGGTGTTTATTTATATTAATCTTTCAACATTGATATGATTTCAGCTGATTTGATTCATATGATGTTTTTTGAACGTTGCCAAATCATAACCCAATCTTTAAGCAAAGTGCAAAATATTGTAATTAGGGAGGAAGATATGAAATTAAAATGTATTCAAAAGTCAAAGGTCAAATGACATTAACATTTTGCATAAGTTTAAATATTCATATTTTTCATCCAAAGTAACTATATTTTAGTTTTATGTCCTTAAAGATGTGCGACTTTATCATGGTATCGTGGTGACAGGTCACATACTGTACATGTATGTCAGGTGCAGCATTAGTACGCTTGTTATTTATTGACAGTCCCATGTAAATCTCATTGTTTAGTGGTACCATTAGAAAACAAATGTTAATATACATGTGGCATGTGTCGTCTGTATGTCTGTAAGTCTGTACACTGTACAAGTACATTTATGCACTGCCACTTTAACCCTAAATGAGAAAGGCATGTGTGTTATTATTGACTGGTGTGGATGTATGATGATATAAACTACATGTACACTGTATGTTGATATAAACTGGGTTGATATAAAACACAGGCATGCTGAGATATTGCTTTTCCTTCATATTGAAATGTGTGTCTACGATGAAGGTCCTAGAGTGTCTTAAACTAAAAATAAAATGTTTTTACTTCAGGAATATTACAGGTAATTGAAATCAGCTTGATTCTTTAGCTGGCTGTCGAAGGCAGAATAAGGGCACGTCTCGTTCAAGGCCACCTAGTCTCCATATTATTTTCTTCTTCTTCCTCCTTTGCTTACTGAACTGTAAAACTTACAACAAAGTGAGAGACTAAAGTCAAGACAGCATTCATGTTTTTGCTTTCATGCCAGAGAAAAACAGCACAGCTCACGCACAACGTAATTGTAATGATGAAAAGCAAGCAACAATTCACCCTCACATCACATTATCCAAAAGGCGAGTTTGCAAAGATCTCATCAACGGTAATCGCTCAATAACCTCAGAATGAGTCACAAAATTGTATTAATGCAGCAGTTGTGCAAAACATGCCACGACACAAAATGGTGTCTGTACTCTGTACTGTAGGTATAGGTAAATTGTGATGGTTTGTCATCTTCAATCAGTGCTCTTGCACTCTGTGATAATATTACCCTCCCCAATAAGAAATAACAGAACGTTGCACTGGATCCTGATTTTGTTTATATATATATATAGTTTTTTTTTTAATGAAATAAGTATATAAAATAAGCAAAAATTTAAAGGCAGGGAATCTCATTTGCACTTCTTTTGTAGCACAGCAAATCATCATTTATGCCCTCAGGTTGTTTATGAAGGACATTCCATGAAAAATAAGAAAAAAAATCTAATTGCAGTTTGATGTACCAGTATGTTCTAGCCTGGGAATTTTTGTCTCTACAACACAATTCAAATCAAAGTCTTACGTTCACTATCTTATGCCACTAAAACTGAGTTTCTAGCTCTTTTACTTTGCCAAAGGTTCAATAGATTAGATGGTAGTTCCTTCTATACCATCTGATACATTTAGAGTTTACAGTGTTAATTTTTAGACATGTATGCAAAAGAAAAGAGACACTCTGAGAGACACTTTTTTTCTGAGTCAGAAAAACAAAGTAGAAAACAGATCTAGGCCTACATGTGATTTGTCATGATCAACATACAGTATGTATTTTGAATAAATTTAGTGCACAGTGAGACTACAATGAAGAGATGCACTCTTCACATTCTGCAAATTCAAGTTCTTTATTTTTTACAAGGATCTAGCCAAACCAAGATACGAAAATCAATCTCGAGCAACTAGCAATCAAAATTCAGTCCAATAGATTGTACAAAGGTAATGAATCCTTGTATTGCACTTGATTCCAAAATAATTGTCCTCCTTATTTTCCAGCCATCGGAATGTCAGAGAATCTTTAAAAAATACTGGAGAGAGCACTAGTTTCAAAATGGCACAGAATTGAAAGAAATGCCCTCAATATCAAACCATCAAATTCAGCTTTCGGAGAGCAGTACATGTGAGTAAGTATACTGTACATCATGCAGTTTATTTGTCTGTTCATGGCAGCATCGATCAGTGAAAAAAATACAAGGGGACGCAGGGCGATTTTGCCCCTAAAATGACAAAAGAGCCTCCTCCGTTCATGTAATATGCAAAAGAGCCCCCATATGTTGCCATAAATCAACACAAAATACAAAAGAGCACTGAAACAGGAAAAGTAGCCACTGTGAAGAAAATTTGAATTTTAATCTGATATGGCTTATAGTAGATAATCTCAGTCATGTTCACATATTATCAATGATACTAACCACCAACAATACAAAATGTATTCTTACATTCAGTTTGTTCAGATGTTCAGATATGTATAATGTAATAGAGTCTCATAACCAGTTACACTTGTTCACACACTGCACAAACATACACAGTGTCCACAACTTTACTAACAAAAGACAAAAATCCTGTGGATAAGAACTTGAAGTTTATATAACTACAAAGGTGTTCATACTGGACTGAACTTCAAGTTTAACTCCTAACCCCCTAACTCCTTAGCCGCAAAGTTAAGTTTCTGATGAGAAGTGTGTACAGTGTGAACCCAAATGATGAGGTTTACTTTGGGTAGGCAGATACCTGCAGTGCTCTTGACGTTTTTTTTTTGTACATGTATGTCGTGACAATCCCCTACGGCGCACAAACACGGTAACTGCACAAGTTTCACACCATCCTGACACGACCCCCTCCAACTCCAAGTATTTGACGTCAACCTCTATATTTACTAGCCCCCATGTGTTTCTCAAACCCCTTCACCAATATGGCCCCCAATCTTGACATGCCCACGATAAACTGCATAATAAATAAGAGGCTCAAGTCGTCATCCTTAATTTACATTTACTATCCAAGTGTCCTTTATGCTTCTCTCAAACCCTACCCAATGGCCCCCTATCCGATGAATATCTTGACATGCCTACAATGACATGCCTACATGTATGTACACTGACATGTATAATGAATAAGAGATCCTCAGCAAGTCCCCATCATCATTACTGCATGTCACCAAAATCTTCAACTTCAATTCACCTCCCCCTTTGCTTCTCTCAAACCCCTTCCCCATGGCCCCCAACCACTTAATCATCTTGACATGCCCACAATGAAATGAATTTAAAGGGAGAAGAGGCTCCCCGTATTAAAGTCTATGTCATCAGTACCTCACTCACGTCTGCTTCTCCTTATCCTAATCCCCTTCCTTGTGGTCCCCATATCAATACATACCTGGACATGCCCCACAATTTTAGTATCACCCAAGGCTTCAAGTTCAACTTCAATTCACTACTTTCTCTCCTTGATCTAAACCTGCTCCCTGATGGCCCCCATCTGAATGAACATCTTGACAAACATGCATAGATGAATAAGAGGTTTCCCCAGCAAATCCTGATGATCAGCATGTCATTCAAGTCTTCAACTTCAATTCACCTACCCCCCCCCCCCCTCCTTTAAAGGTATTGGCTAACATTTACCACAGTTAAAAAAAATCTGAGCCGCACGATTCCCCATGCTACCAGTGTCTTTGATGAGGTCTAAAAATGAAGCCCTGAAAAAATTGTATTTCAAAATGATTATTTAGTGCTTGAAAAAAGTGAAAATCGTTAGTTGACCAGATTCACTTGCCCATTTCCTCCCATAGACTTACTGT
>JZLH01S0626095.1:29818-47291 GCA_001188425.1 Eucidaris tribuloides | reverse complement strand
CACACACACACACACACACACACACACACACACACACACACACACACACACACACACACACACACATACACACACACACACACACACAAACACACACACACACAAGAAAGATAGATAAAAAGAAAGATAGAAAATAGGATAGAAAGATAGAAAGAAAGCGAAAAGAAAGAAAGATAGATAAAAAGATAGAAAGAAAGAGATAGAAAGAAAGATAGCAAAAAGATAGAAAGAAAGATAGATGGAAAGAAAGATAGAAAGATAGATAGAAAGATAGATAGAAAGAAAGATAAGAAGAAAGATAGAAAGATAGGATTGTTAGAAAGGTAGATAGAAGGATAGAAGGATAGATAAAAAGAAAGATAGAAAAACGAAAGAAAGATAGATAAAAAGAAAGACAGAAGGATAGATAGAAAGATAGACGGAAAGTAAGATAGAAAGAAAGAAGGATATATAAAGATAGAAAGAGAGATAGAAAAAAGAAAGAAAGATAAAAAGATAGAAAATAGATAGATAGATAGATAAATAGATACTAGATTGATTAAATTTTATTAATTAATTGATACAAAGACTTTAGTAACAAGACGGTTATCAATTTGTAGCTCAAAACAACGTTACCTTATATTACACACCAACGCGATGCACAGTTGATCGCTACGGTTGAGTGGTTTTGGCCCCGTATTTGGGTCCTCTTGCGTTTACAGTGAGAAAAGGCCGGCCTCGGGCCGGCCCGAGACTACCTCCAGGAGGTAGTCTCGGGCCGGCCCCGCATTTGGTACCGCATTTCGATTTTCGTGCGTTTACAGTGGGTGAAAGGCCGGCCTCGGGCCGGCCCGAGGCCGGCCTTTTGCGCACTGTAAACGGGGTCTAAGTCCCCACCATCAGTACGTACCCCACCCAAGTCTTCAACATCAATTCACCCCTCCCCCTCCCACTTGCTTCTTCCAAACCCCTTCCCCCATACATTAGCCCCTCAACCACTTTTCATCTTTACACGCCCACAATGAAATGCATAATGAATAAGATTCTCCTATAATATAAAGCTCTGTCATTAGTACATCGCCCTAGTCTTCAACTTCAATTTACTGAAAGCAGCGGAGGAAATAACCCAGGGCGATGGCCGATTTAGCCCTTGGCAAAGCCCAAATCGCCCCCTAAAATTCCCCAAACCCAATTCTTTGGGGCGACCATTTCTTTCAGAATCGCCCTCAGATTTGCTGAAAAATATTTTATATTTTTTTATTATGACATAAAAAAAATCAATTAAGTGGTTGCTTTTATGGATGAAACACAGTCTAAAACATTAGCAATCTTTTATTGGATTCTTTATATTCTGATGTGCAACAAAAAAGTTGCCCCAGTGGTAGAAAAATAGCCCCCAATAATTCAAAAATAGCCCCATGGCTCTAATAAAAATCGCCCTTAAAAAATAAAAATTAATTCTTACCCTGACTTCAAAGTCAAGTCATTACTCCCTCTCCTTATGGCCCCCATCTGAATGAACATCTTGACAAAAATGCATAGATGAATAAGAGGTTTCCTCAGGAAGTCCTCATCATCAGAATGTAACTCAACTCAAGTCTTCAACTTCAATTCATTATCCAGATTTTTCCTCATCCCAAAACCCTACCCACAGCCCCCATCCCAATTATTACCTTGACATGCCTGCAATGAAATGCATAGAGGACAGAGGGTCTCGGGAAAAATCTTCATCATCAGTACATAACCTTCAGTAAAGACCAAAGTTTTCCATTTTACAAATGTCAAATTCTGTTTTTCTCTGCATTGTAGTTTTGCAATTTTCTGACTTGAATTTTTGTTCAAAAAAATCATAAATAACATTAAGCTTACTAGGCCCATGGGGGAATTTGGATTTGGGGACAAATTTACAGGTAATGCAGGATTGTTTTGGCTTTATTAGGCATCTTTTTGGTAAAGTAGTTTATCTATAAATATTTACTCATTTTAGTTTGGGGGGAATTTTTAGGCAGGATTATTTTTTTGTCTTTGGTAAAATGCTGTTTGCCGCCTTATACCTGAAATTCCGAGATTTCCACGGAAAATCCGCAATGCGGAAAACTTTGGTCTTTAACCTTCAGTCTTCAACCCCCTGTACTTGTCTCAAAGTCCTGAACACCCCCCCCCCTTTCCATAGACCGCAAACCAATTTTTATCTTGACATGCTCACACTGAAATGAATAGTGAATAACGATGCTCATCATTACATTAAAGGTATTGGCTAACATTTACCATAGTTAAAAAAATCTGAGCCGTATGATTCCCCATGCTACCAGTGTCTTTGATGAGGTCTAAAAATGAAGCCCTGAAAAAATTGTATTTCAAAATGATTATTTAGTGCTTAAAAAAAGTGAAAATCGTAAGTTGACCAGATTCACTTGCCCATTTCCTCCCATAGACTTACTGTGTGTACACCTAGGTTAATAAAACTCGCCCCGAGTTTTATTGTTTATTCATGCATAACTTGCCATTGGCAGTGTAACTTTCCAAACTTTTGTATTCTAGGGTGTTTATTTGTCCATTTGAACACTATACGTAGCTCAGATATCAAAATTTGACAATTTTTTAAATTGAAGCTCCACAATGTTAGCCTATCACTTTAAGTCTCTGTCATCAGGACAAGCAGGGAGGTGGGAGAGACATCACCCAAATTTTCAACTTTAATCTACTACCCCCTCTCCTTCTCTCAAACCCCTTACCCATAGCCCCCAAACCACTCATATTAACATGCCCACAATGAAATGAATATTGAATAAGAGGCTCATCAGTAGGGTTCATCTTTTCTTGATTCCTGATCTGATGATAGAAAATTCCAAGACTGATTGTCGATGTCTTTATTTTTCAAACTGTGATCCATCAATTGAGTGCACATGCATCAATTCATTTGCAGGCTTGCATTGCTTTCGCACAAACAGTACATGTACATTTCACAGAACCTCATCCCTCCTATAGTGCAGGATAATCTACAGGTATGCACAGTATCACACATACAGTACATATACGTACATGTATGTAATGTACATTCAGCCTAAACTGTAAACAAGTGACAACTAG
The DNA here is from genome assembly GCA_001188425.1 of Eucidaris tribuloides. NCBI lineage: Eukaryota > Metazoa > Echinodermata > Echinoidea > Cidaroida > Cidaridae > Eucidaris > Eucidaris tribuloides. The sequence continues at coordinate 44,222 of JZLH01S0626095.1, read as the reverse complement.
CTTACGATGATGATGATGATGATGATGATGATGATGATGATGATGATGATGATGACGACGACGACGACGACGATGACGATGATGATGATGATGATGATGGTAGTGGTGGTGATGACCGTAATGATGGTGATGATGATGATGATGATGATGACAATAATAATAATAATAATACTAATAATAAATTTGTAATACTGATAATAATATTGAAAGAAGTTTAATAAAGAAAAATAAGAGGTATCACAAACTATTTTTGTTGATACAGCTGATATATAAAACAGTACACTGCACACATTCAATTACTACACAAAGTACTGAATCACATCCCCTCTCCAAAACAAAATGAAAAACAAACATATGCACATCTCACTTTATTTACACAACAAACAGTAAGTACAATACATGTAGTTAACCAAGCATTATATCTTCTCAATTCAACTGTGACTATTTGTCAGGTAATCTTGCAGCATTACAAAAACATGCATAAATTTCTATGTGTTGTTTCCCCATGAAGCAAAATGGTATTGGTTTCAGGTGTGGAGAGATGATTCTCGTTTGTGGGAAAGACAACACTTTTGATGAAAGGGAAACTGCCATATTTTTATTGTGGATTCAAAACTGCCCACGTTCGCTAGGCACACAAAAGCTGTCTGTTTTTGTGGAGGAATACCCTTAGCCAATAATGATATACATATTTGTACATATAATAAATGTCATTCACATTGGAGATAATATATACTGTCCCATCCTGTACATGGTGTGATGCATGAGTTTAGAAAATGCTTCCATAAATCTTTGATCACCTGCATGGAGTCAGGGATGTAGAAGGGCCAGTGAGGTGCTATTTACCTTAAAAGATTTATTAAAGCATAAATCTAAACTCATACATCATACTCTTATCAATTCTAGAGAATGGTACATGTACATGTACTGTATATCATCTAGATATGAACACTTTATTATGATAAAAATATGATATATTACTGGCTAGGTGAATTCCTCCACAAAACAGACAGCTTTTGTATGTCTGTAACATGGACAATTTTGAATACATAATAAGAACATATCACAGATTCTGCTGTGAAAATGTTGTGATCGAATGTTGACTCATTTTAAAAGAACTACCATCAGTATCCATTGTGACAAGCAAATCTTTGTGTAGCTTTCTATGGGATCAATTTCTATTGGGGCATAAGAGAAATTCAATACTGTTTATGCTCGATTCTCTTTAAGTAAATAATTTCAAGACAAATCCTTCCAGCCAAGATTTACACACTCCAGGTAGTGTATACATTGGTATATGTCTAAACCCATTTGTTTCTTGTTCCAAATCATGCCAAATGTTAGCTTTTTAATGTGATCCCCTGCATAGAGTCAGGGACGCATGATGCATGCAGATGGGCCAGTGGGAGTGAACGGATGTTTACCAGATTCTTGTTATCCTCGCTCAGGTCAAGTCAGATTTTTTTTATCACCCTAACGATTAAGCAATTTTCCTGTCTACTTATTTCTGAATAATCAGCTGACTGAAATAATTAGAAAATGGTAGACTTGCTAAGCATTGGTTAAGAATCGACATGTGTAGTACGAATATATAGTGTCGTACATAATGTGACTCTGTACTATTTTACAATAAATCCATTTTATCTTTTAACCAAGTATGGCATAACATTTACAAAATGAATACACAGTTTATATATATTAAAATGAATAATGTATTGGTATTGCAGTCTATGCATATTTTACTAATAATAATATTTGCCTCCTATGTCCCTTCAGAGAATTAGATGTATTATGATGCTATGATATATATGTTCTAAGAATGAAGCCCTGAGGAAAATTTGCATATTGCAAATATAATATTATTGTTATTTGTTAAGTGATGCTAATTTAATATATATAAGTGAACAATTTGTAAGTTGAAAGCCAGTTATTCATTCCTGTCTCCAGTTGTTCCATAAACTTAATGTGTGTGGGATCTAGGTATTTCTACTTGCGGCCGAGCTACTTTAATTGTTTATTCATTCATATCTTCTGCCAGTGGCCCAGCATACATTTCCCAAACTGTTTGTGATTTAGTGTGTTTACTTGTCATTCAAACACTACTTTATGTGCTCATTTAGCAAAGCTTTTGTGACAGTATATTTAATTGAAGCTTCTCACAATGTTGTCGTATTACTTGTGATGATGCGCATATTTTTCAGATTGACTATTATTGAAAATATTAACTATACTTGACAAATGTGTAGATTGGTATAGTAAATGAAAGATCTCATTACTAGCACGAAACTATATCTAATTAAGTTTTAGCCTCTTCAAATTATAACAATAGATCTCATTCTGTATAAATATATGTTTGTCTACGCAAATGTAGTGTATATGAGAAAGCTACAGGAATGTTATAGTGGAGAAGATTTCTGAGTACAGAATAAATTATCGAATACCTAGAAAATTCGTCATGGTTGTAATAATTAGTAATTTCATAGCCTTTCTTTTGCAAATCGCTGCGAGAACTATATCATACAAAATCTCCTATACATTATTATAACTGAAATAGATAATGTATATCTGAGACGAAGTTTCTGAGTTTCCAAAGCATGTGCTAACTCTGCAGTTTCAATTCATACTAGTATTGATTGTCACATGATCAATATTCAGACAAATTTAGTACTGGCTCCATTGTACATATAGAACATTGTAAATCAAGACTTCGAATGACCAATTACTGACTGACGTAGATGGTAAGTAGAGAGTGCAAAAAACATGTTAAATGACAAATCAACAGAAATTTGGAATTTGTACAAGATGGATGTGAATATTTGTCAATTTTTTTGTTTTTTTGTATGTGTGGTAGTACATCGCTATCGAAGAAAAAAAGTAATAGATAACTATATATAAATTAATAGTAACTAATGATACAGCGCCCAAATAATGCTCGTAAATGAAGACTAAGACTAAAACAAAATATATAATAAAGAGTAATCGAGTTACACAACAAGCTTTGTAAGGAAGTAGACTCAAGCCAATATTGCATGATTGGTAATAGTGTACTGTGTCTAGGTGCGGCGTATGAAAAGAGACACAAGGCTGACTATAATGCATTGAGTGCAAGATTATTAGAAATATGAATAGGTCTTACAGTGAAGAGGCCAGAAGCCATAAAAATGATGCCTACGAAAAGATATTCTACACTGTACAACAGTATTGGGTTATTAATAATTTCCGTTAAATTTTCCGATACAACGTAGACGTGGTATGTGTTAAGAACCCCAATCTCAAAACAAAGCTATATCGTGTTATCGAAGGCGCGAGTAAGACTGAAAATGATAGATTATATATTTGTCTGACAATTAACTGTGTACAACATCAGCGCAGTGTACATCATTTATTGTACATGTCAGCAGGGGAAAAATTAAAGTTTTCTTTTCGGGGGGCTCCTTTGCCATTTCTTTCATTTTTTTCCCTGCATGTCAGTACATGTACACACAGTGTTACCTTGCTTGCGTCATATCATTTTTTTCCCAGATTATCAACAAGGACATCATTCGTCAATTTGTCCTCCTAACACAGATTAAATGTGAAATGTGACCACAGTCGTGCAAGAGGATTTAGTTACAAAATCTTTTCTATGAAAATGCTAAAATGGTACCTACATGTATAATGAAACAGATGGTTTGGGGGAATGGGAGTATGCATGTACATTAGCCCTCAAGCAATCTTTCAGAGCTCTTAATATGCTTTTAAATTATACGTTGTTACTCCATTTCAATTTTGTGCTCGTGCAGTATTCATGTCATGATGACATCATTTCTGTTTCACTGCCACTGCTCAATACTGATCAAATATTTAGTTTGATTATGATAAAACTGTCATCAAAAACACATCATGTACCAACATACATTGTATCCTTACAATACTATTAAAAGTGATCAATTTTGATATATTTCTTCATCACACATAATTATGATAATTACAGGTCCAAAATCCAAATGCTGTGAATGAAATAAATATCTGAAAACTAAAGATCAAAAATGGTTCTAGGTACTTACAGTCAATTAGCAGTCCGTTAACTTTTGAGAAACGATGTGTACAGTGTACATGTACATCACGCAATAAATTAATTGATAGACTCTACATGTAGTCAGTAGTCACCCTCTTGTGCATGCTACAGTGAACTTTGTTGGTGATCGATGACATTGCTTTGTTTTTCGGAGAACCGCTGAGCAGGAAATCCCACACAAGAGTACTTCCAGCATCCAAAAGGTTAAAACAACATCAATATGATTCATCAATTTGTTGGCAGGAATATACCTCGCTAATAAATCCCCCTCTATGACTTCAAGATATTGACAAGATGATATACTGGGTATCAGGGCTGGTTCTGAGTTAGTCTCAGTTCCAAACCATGCTACATTTCCTACCTCCACAGTACACTCACTCTCCGACTTTTTCTACCTCCAGAGTACACTCACTCTGCCCGAGTCAAGTAAATCAAGATACTAGTCTTAGTCGAAGCAGTTGACTGAGGATAGTAGATTCCTTTTAATATCAATATTAAATGGGTTAGTCTAAATGTCTGGAAGCTAGACTAGTTGTGAGCGCATCATCATGAAATGGATTTTAAAGGTCTCCTGTTGAGTCAGAATTTCAGTGCAGAATCTATTTTCATTTTTTATTTTTATTTTTATTGCATCATGTACATAATCAGTAAGAAGTAGTCATGAAATACATACTGTGCATGCATGGACAAAGCAAATATTCAGACATTTCTAGTGATGATACAATGATACACAAGTATGATGTACACAGGGTCTGTAGTCAGTATACATACGTTGGCCTACACTCAAACACAGGGAAACTTATTGCAATATTTCTCTATTTTCAACTTACTACTTGGAAAATTTGATTTCAGTATAACACACTTTCTCCATATAGACCCCAGCCTGAGATATCTTGTTCTTAGTCTCCAGCGCGCTAATAATCAAGCTTGTTTATTTTGCAGTATTAAAACAATACTTCCCTATTTTCTATGACTTTTTCAGAGGAAGCATTATAATTCAATTCTATCTAAAATACAGGCCATTGTTTATAATGGAAATGAAAGCAAGTGTAAATTGGGGTTAAAATATTTTTTAATCAAATAGACCAGTACAACACTGTTCTACTGTAGATTTCAAGTGCAAAAGTTCTTATTTGTTAGACATGTACTATCAGATAACTGCAATTGATGTGAGTAATAGTAGTGTAATGCAGCTTTATGGGTTCTATTTCTGAATGGTGATAAATAAAATGCTGGCATGTCCATGCTGTTCCCTCTTCAAATAAACATTCCCTTACAAGTAGGCCTAAATGTTTGAAGTCTTAGTTAGTTTTTAAAGCATTTTGGAATGATACCAAAACCTGGGGGTTCCCTTTAACATCGCTTTGTGATGTGATGAAGATAATATTCTCTCAATGTAATGGAGAAGGCCTGTGCAATTTATGACAACGTAGGCATATCATCATTACACGAGTCCTTGGAGGGCATAGCAGAGTTCTGAGTGAATGAGATTAACTAATTAAACTCATGACAGGCAATTCTATTATTACACACTGTTGTCACTTCCTAGAAAAGTGGAATAACAGTTACATGAATACACAAAATTGAGACAAAGCAAATAAGCTAGAGGGCAATGTGTACAAATGTCACAAGTGGAGTTGCAAAACATTAACACACTAGAAGGGCATACATGTACATGTACATGTTTATATTAGCCTCTTTATACTTTTGGTAGATTATGCAAAATCTTTTGTGAAGTAGGGTATTGTCGTAAGTAGCTATGCCAAATGGAAGAAAACAAACCTACTGAAAAATTGTGTAGAATAACTGTGTTTTGATCTTTAAATTAAAGTAGCAGCAAAGTAAGCTAGATTCATATTATATGGCAAAACATGTTGGGGGATACACCTCAATTTTTCAAAAATAGAAGTATTTCAGAGCATTAGATGATTATGCAGATTATTCTAAAGTCACAAACTCACAATACTGTTAGAAACAAACACATTCACCATGTCCAAAAAAATAGCGGCTTTCACTGATTCTAGAGTAAAGCAGGGCTGCCAACTCTCTCGCAATTATGAGCATGAGACTCACGCATTTTGGCCCTTTCTCACACCAATATTTTGTTTCATTTTGCATGCATTTCTATGTGATCTCACGCCTTTGGACCCTTGGGTTATATCATTGGCCTACACTTTACTTTACTTTACTTTGCTTTACTTTACTTTACTTTACTTTACTTTTCTCTGGTAAAGGGAATATTTTAACAATGCAAATGTTTATTATTACAGCAAAAGAGCACTTGTAGCACACCAGAAGCCAGCTGATCAATATAACAACACAATGCAATGCCACTAACCTTTCCTGCCTCCCGGTCCAGTTCTGTACTTTCACAGCAGATACAAGCGAAATACAAGGGACTACAACAATCTCCCTTCCTCACCGAGTTCCTCAAGGCCTTCAAAGTTGGGCTAAACTTCCCACCAACTCATTTACACTGCAGTTCAGATGTCCTTATCCAAAATGTCATGATTATTTAACTCCCAGTCACATGGGGAAAACACTACCCTGCAACCCAAATCTTTTGACAAAATAAACCCCAGCCCTCTTGACAAAAGGCCCAGAGGTTCCCCAGGACAATTGGAGTCTCTAGAAGGGTAAACACAGCTAGAAAGTAAAGTCTGGGAAAATAGGTGGAGGAACATAAGTGCAGGTACAGGTACATGTACAATACAGTAAATGTAGGTCTACGTGCATACAATGTAGTGCTGGTATGTGTACTGTATATTATGTACATGTAGTTCCGCCACACATCTCCCTGGTTCTGCTGTACAGCCCACCTGATTTTAATAGAAATCAGCTGATTCCATGATTGTAAGATCCAAGTCCAAATTAAGAATAGCATTGTCCAGACATATACAAAATTTCAAAACAAGTATCAATCTCTACACATGTGTATTTTACATACTATTTTGATACAGAATTTTCAACCATCTTCCTCATTTGTACTTGCTTGACATCAATAGGTATTATGTATTACATTTATGTTTTATCTGTATAAACTGTTACAGAAAACATGCATGTATGAACTGACATAAATTTACTGCACTGTACATTGTACATGTGGACATCTTTTTCTTCTCCTCCTCCTTCTCCTCCTCCTCCTTCTTATTCTTCTCTTCTTTCATATATTTCTTTCAATCTTCTATCTTCTTTGTTGTTTTCTTTTTATGATATTTGTTTTCTTCTCCTTGGCCATCTTCTTTTTCTTCATTTTTTATAAACTTTTTCTTCTCCTTTTCCATCTTCTTCTCATTCTCCTTCTTCATCTTCTACTCTTCCTTTCTCCTTTTGTATCTTCTTTCAAATTCATTGATAAGTATCTTTTCATATCATGTCATTGATCACTGCAAAGAGATGATGATACACATTGAGCTTTAAAAAAATGCCAATGATGATCCTACACACTAGATGATGTGTACCTCCCAAAGCCCACATGGATTACCAAATTGAGTGATTTTTCAATGGAATGCCAGACTTGATGATCTTTTTATAGCCGAAGTGAGAGTCAATCAGGAAATATACAGCTCTCATCAGAGGATAGATGGTAAAAGATTGTAAGAGGAGTTGAAGTAAAGGATTGAAAGTGATTTCAGTTCATGTATGGCAGCTCATACAACTTGATACAAGTATATTTCAAGTGGATCAATTTAATTGGAATCTGTACATCCCCTTGCTAATATGTTAAAAACATCACACATGAGCACACACATTACAATATACTTTTACTCAGACGAGTACCTGTATGTTCATGAATGTTTTTAAGTTTCTTGAACAGTCTTTTAAAGTCCTAACCTGCAATAACATTTTCACAAGATATTGAACAAAAATTAAGTATATGCCTGCTTTCCTACATTCATCATCAAATAACAACACAGAAATATAGTTTGTAATGGGAGAATTGGTGGACAGTAAAAAAAAAGTAGAGTACCTAAAAAAAATCACTTCATTTTGCCAAAGCAAATATTATGTATCCTTCCACACTGTATAAAATTTGTTCTTGTACTGTTTTACAATACAGCATACATGTAGGCTAAAACTACATGTAAGTCACTAATCATGTTAATCATTGAAACTTTGAGAGATCATTATCATTATTCATACACGTATGTAGGCCCTACATAGAGACAGTGATTTTCCGTTTCTGAAAACCTGTAATTCCGTTTCAACTTGATCTAAAAATGGAAATTCCATTTCGTCATAGAAAATGTACACAGCAAAAACATGAATTCCGTTTTGCAAAAAATTACATGAATTTTAACCTGAAAAAAACAAACAACCGACGCGGATTTTCTGTTTTGATTTACCGGAAAACGGAAAATCACTGTCCCTACCTACATTTTTCATGAACTTCATGTGTGGATTTTACATGTAATATTCTAGAGACTCTAAGACTGATTACGTATGCTCATATGAACAGTTTCTACAGCTACATGCACAATGAGACTTGAAAATAAAATACAAGGTTAACAACATACAAACCTAAGAAAAGCAAAGTAAATCCTACAGAAATTACGAGCACACTCTGTACTGATTTCAATTAACCATTCTGAATTGACTTGCGAGAAAGAATTAAAATGTACACTCACCAAACTTGATGATGAAAGATATCAGAAGCTATGGTTTCCTGCCAATATTTTCATTTCACTTGATATAACTGTGGAATCCATTTACCTACTCATAGAATTCCTAGCAAGCTAGTCAACATTTCAAAAAGGAAATGAGCCTTACAGCCGGCCAATCTACCTAGTGAGTGAATACTTACTCAATGATAAGATGGGATAGGACGAGTGCTTCAAACTGACTGTGAGGCTATTATGGTCGAATACTTCAGACTAATTACGGATGAATAGTTCCTGTGCAATGCCAATGCTACCAGTGTGCTGAAATCAGCCATCAAAAGTCAAAACCAATAACGTGCTCCAAAACCTGCTTCCGCCTATTCACTGTGTTGATTTTGCTTGAGTTTATACTATAGCGAGAGTCAGTTGGTAATGTGCGGCCAATTTATACCTTCGTCAGGTACAAATAGTACTGTATTGTAAGTAGATCTACATGTAAGATACCACCTGTACCAGACTCATACCACGCATCAACAAATTGTCTAGCAAACTTCTAAATATGTCAAAGTGAACATTGGACCCAGGGAATAAAGTCAATTGCAAACTATGTATCAAAGGGGAAAACAGCTCCTGAGTCGGACTTTAAAATGTCAACAAACCGCGCTGACTGTACTTTAAAGTTTAAATACTGATTGTGTAATGTACAATTCAGTAGATCTCTCTATTTGCCCAAATATGGCAAGAATTGACATAATCTGTCAAACTGGATTTTATGCACAATGGCCAGTCATCAATGCAATTTTGCATTAAATCCTTATAAGGATAGTTTTACGACACAGGTACATATTTGTATATCGTATTATGGATGAAATTCAGATTTCACTTGACTTATTTTGGACTCCTTGAAAGAAGCTGAAACATCCGAAGGTGAGACTGTTCACCAAGTATCTGTTTCTGCTATTGTGATCATGTAAACTTGTTGAAAAATGGGATTCTAATACCCCTTTTATAGTGAGAGTTACCCCGCATTTGGTCCGGACCTGATGCGGGGTAACTCTCACAATAAAAGGTCGAAAAATATTTAGCCCGAGCTAAAGTTAGTGCCGGCTGGGAGGTGGATCAGGTCCGCATCAGGTCCCCATCAGGCCCGAGCTAAGGTCAGTATAAAACGTTTATCGATTTTAGTGCGGACTAAATCAGTGACCCATGAACCGGAAATGTGCTACATGTATGGCGCACAGCTGAGATGGGGCGCTCGCGGGAAGCACAGCTGAGATGGGGCAATAGGTTACCACTGCAACTAGTCCGGTCTCGCTCTCGTCATGGGTGGTCGAAAAAGGCAGTATAAAACAACTTACCCCCGTGCTAAAGTTACCCCGCTTCTGAAGTGGGGTAAAGTCGGCGCGCACTATAAAAGGGGTATAAGGTTGCTATCATTCCGAGTTGTACTTCACCTTCAAAAGGTGGATTACTCCAGCACTTGTATTTTTCATTTAAATGATTTTTTTTCTTTTTGAAATTATCAATGTACATCTCGTGCCCATAAATGAGAAAAGGAGTAGATTTGACAAGATATTAGACCAATCCGTCATTTCTAATACAGTCTCTGATTTTTTTTTTATTATTATTCTTTTCAAACAAAAACTAGAAAGAAACCAAATCAATATTTCTTCACAATTGTTTCCACCATGTTTAAACATGATTACTCACACGACCACTTTCTCATTATGAACTCCTTTGGATTTCAAACGATTTACACCCTTGTTTTAAAGGTTAGTGACATCATTGGAAACACTTGAAAATGCCTCAAGAACCAAATGAGTTGAAATATATACCAGCTGTTCACTAGCAGATGTGGATCTCCCACCTGGGAGGATTTGTTTGTAATTTGTTTACTTAAGGAGAATCAAGCATAAACATAGGAGTATCTTATTCTTTGCCGGGTAGGATAAAAATAAGCCCCATAGAGAGCCACACAGCAGGTTTCCATGCTACTTATGATATTGACATTGTTTGTTTTAGAATGAGTGAACATTTGACTACTAGATTTTCACAGGAGAAACCTTGCTAGTTTTACTTGATTCTTAAGAGTAGTATCAGCCCAAGTTGAGACTACGCCCAATCAATGGTCATTATACCTTAATCATGTAACTCTGGCTAATAAAGATTGAACATTGCTGATATGTGAACCAAAATACTGGTATATCTCCAGCGGACTCAGTCTTTTAGTTTGCTGCCATGGAAGTATGGATGAGCATTTCATCCAACGGAAATAAATTTGGGTTAGAAAAGGAAGAAATGGTTTCTGCAACTCACTTCAGGAAAGTTTTTCAGCTAATAACATCCCGAAATGTGGAAGTGGATAAAAATAAATCAATCAAATATTCACACACACATACAGTGGTAAAAATCCATTGAATTTGTGATATGCAGGCCTACTGCAGATTTTTGTTTGTTTTACAACATAGAGTCTGGTAGAGTTTTTTATCTATAGTTTTTTTTTTTGGGGGGGGGGGGGAGGGGAGTTACATGATCTCACTGAATATAATTAACCTTTTAGAATAGTATTAGGCTTTTTTTTTCTTTTTTTTTTTTGCTTGTGTGTATTCTAGTGCCTAACCAGGGAGGTAGTAGGCAAACCTTATTCTAGAAATACAAACTCTAATCTGTGAATCTATCATTTAATGGTCATTTATTTGACAAATCAGATCATCAAAACTGCACGAACATGTACATGTACATGTACATTGTACAGTAACTCACTCCATACAATTATTTGCATTGGCTTTGGGCTCTGGGAACAGAAGTCAGAATCATTACAAGTTTGTTAATCCCTTCAAATCCAAAATCAGCATGTAAAGTCCGTCATTGCAGACTCGCCAATCAGTTTATTGCCTAATTAATTGGTGAATATTTCAAAAGTACACTAAACACATGTACATGGAGGCTGGAATGAGCGGTGGACAAATAAAGAAAAGACGTCTCTCCGAAAATTACAGTACTTGATTTCCTTTCGAGAAGCTTACTTCTAATTCAATTATTAAAGTCTGGCTTTCGTGAACTTAAGTGACATTCCTGAACTTATTTGACACACTTGTAATTCGATAACTAAATGGCCTTGTTAAGGTAAATAAAGTAATGTACATATACATGTACCTACCACTACCAGCATAATATATTGGGTAACAAATATAAAATAGATGAAATACATGTACCTGTATCTTCCTCAGAGACAGCTTGTCCCACTACCTGAGTTTTTGATGTGATGGTATTATGTCCAGTCCACGTACTGTACATGTAGGGATTACATGTGCATGTTCATGTAGCGTACATTACATGTACACAAGGGAAGAGCAGTATTATGGGGGTCCCCCCCCCCACCCCAAAACAACCCTGTTTTTTACAGAAAACACCTCCCTTTTATACTGAAAACACCCCACTTTTAGAAGTGGAAGGACATGATTTTAACTAGAGTACCAGCATACTGTATTGGGTAACAAAAATAGGTGAAATACCTGTACCTGAAGCTTCCTCAGAGATGGCTAGTCACTACCTGAATTGTTGACATGAAGGTATGTCCATGTTTAGAAACATACAATGTAGTATGGACAGTGTACAGTATGTCTATGAATGTCTCCTTGGAATGATACAATTTCTTTCCACTTTCTATCAAGAGTTCAAATCTTGTCATCAGTATCAACCATCTTTCTTTCAACAAAATATCAGACATGAAATCCAGGAAATTGATACTCAGGGATGTCATTGCCATGATTTACTATTTCTCAACATTCTTGAGATTCCACTAGTAGGGCTTACAGCATTTCATCATCAACTGACATGATACTGTCTCTCTGAGATGCTCTATGAACATGGTGAGCATCTCATATAAATGATGATGTGTACTCGCAGTGAGCATTGAGTAACTAATCGTACATGTACAGTGCATGTTGTAAAGCATTTTAAGAGAGATATCGAGTACATGTATGTGTAATTTAATACATGTACAAGATGTTTCAGGGGGGAAATAACATGGTTGAGAAGTGTTCAAAATGTTGCAGTAACCAATTTACTTATTAAACCAACTTTTCTTCACATACATGTACACTTGTAGGCCCTATACAATTTCAAGAGCCAAACCTTCTTGGCTCTTTCTAATAACATCAATACCAAAAACAAGCTGTATTCCAGTCACAATGAATACCCGACTGGTCCTAAATCATACAGATACATGACCAATTCACAAAACTGGTGTCCCACAACAACAAAAAGGCAACCATATCACAATTTTACCACTGTCTACAACAACAAATATAACATCAGGATTTGAAATGTTTGTTTTCTTAAATCATCCAAGGTCCATTTCAAGGGCTTGACAGGAAGTACAATGAACCAAATATGGTTACCAATACTGGCCAAACATTTTCTGTCAATATTTGTGTTTGAATTCAATAATTCCTCTTGAATAGAAGACCTGGGCAATCTGAATAGGGAACATCTGATCTTTGAAGTAAATAAAGATTTATGCAAACACTGTCCTCTCTCAGTTTGTCAATAATCCCTTTCCAACCCCATCAGAAATATGAGTGAACTGAGAAAGTAACCTTATGTGCATAGTGTAAGTCTGTTTTCACACAGGCAACAGAGTCATGATTGTAAACAGGATTGCAATGACGGTCATTACTGTAAAACACTAAACTTTCACGACAAGCAACTTTCGCAGTTACAGCCAATGGCCATTTTGCTTGCATGAAACTTTCACAAATCACTGACCTACATGTACATGTAGTCTACAGACACAATCTTTTATACATTTTATTTTCGTGAATCTCGTCTCGCGAAACTAACAGAAGTTAAATGCTTGCAAAAATTTCTGGTTTTACAGTAGAGTTACTAACGTACTGTATACACAAGAAAACAGTCTTTGGATTCACGGACAATGAGATTAGCATTCAAACTTTTAGTGAAGAGGCATGGCCGTGTTTCTGGGCAGTGGGTCGTACACTGTCATCAACCATGCACTGGATGGATCACATAGCTGCGACACACTTGTACAAGTATGCTCTTTTCATTCCAGCGGAAGTTTAAGATCATATACTGTACACCCTGCCTCCAAAATCTACATGTACATGTAGTTATAGAGCTCAAGCTACTATTTAGCCTACACAACATAATTTGGGAGAATCGAGATAAGATGACGCACAATTTCAATTTTATGATCTGATTTGCAAATTTGTGATTCTACTCTGCTTTCACACTAATGAAAATATCACACACCCATTGCACTCACGTTTATAAACATATTTTGGCTGCTACACGTATGAAAGAAGTCCAATAGATTTTGTTGTAAAGTCACATGTACATACATGTAGTTGGTTCTTTAAAACAGGATAGTTGACCAAGACAGACACAAGCATTATATCCAGGATAACACTGTGAGAGGCAATAAGCTCATAAATGTCATTGTATGCTGCACTTTATAAAAACGGTGTTGTAATAAAATGCCCAGCAAACCTTCATCAAATACCATCACACAATGCTGCCTGCAGATTAATCGCATTTGCGATGATGTCATGACAAGTTTTCTCCACTTGATCTGAACAGAATTGGTTCATTATCTGTTCTTTGCAGTCCTTCGCTATTGTAAATGACACACCAAAGCCAAATTCTGTATGGAAAGGACATTACGCGTAGGCATTTCAGCACCGACTTCAGATTTAGGCAGTACAGCCTACAGGAACACATTAAC
>JZLH01S0626094.1:82703-104000 GCA_001188425.1 Eucidaris tribuloides | reverse complement strand
TCACGGTTTTGAGAATTTTGGGGTGCGACATGCACGTTACAAAATTATGCGCTATCCGGAACAGTACCGGACGTCGTGAAAATGGTCTTAACGATCGCGGAGATTCGAGGAAAAAATGACGAAACGGTCGCGAGAGCTTTCGCGTTGCGGGTATTATCGCGCGAAACGTCGAGGGGGGGCGGGGCGCCTCCGAGGCCCCCCCCCGTGCAGTTAGGGTTAAGAGAGATGTGGACGCATAATGGTATTATAAAAAGGGATACGCGGCCAGATCTGCGCGAATCTGTCACAAGAGCCATTATGGACCGTCATCTAATTAACAGCTAAGAATGATTCACTAATTAGGTTCTATTTAACCTGAATAATAATAAGCAAAAATAGGTAAGTTTAGTACATTGAACGCCTTTACCTTTTCTGTCCAGCCCAACAGAACTCTTCTTTTCTTATTGTGTTTTCTCTTCAAATATTCCTTCCTAGATAACGCTTCCGAAGATCGAATATCGGATCAAGTACAAATTCTTCCTGTTTCCTTACCCCTCCCAAACATTATACACACACACTATAAGCACACACAACACCAGTTCTAAGTTCACTTGCGTGTAATCGAAGACACTGAGGAGTGACATCACTGTTGCTTAATTATTAATTAGTAAGATTCTTCCGCCTACATCTTCGTTAATCTTACAGTTCTTCAGTTAAGAAGCTTAGTATAGAATTAACTCCTTGGCGAAATCCGCTTAATCCGAACAAGGTCTCAGGATTATCGCAAATCCATTGAGAGAGTGCTGTTTTAAGCCGCTCAATGGAGAGGAAAAGCATTTCAAATCACCTTTGAGACATTACTGTACACCGGTGTACAAGGTTAAATATCGGGAACCTGTTCATGTGTATAGCGTGCTAATCCTAATTGTTTAAAGGGGATAAATGGGAGAATCTTTCCTTTTCATGTTCCAAACAATATTCCAGAGCCAACGTTGCGTCCACCTGTTTCATGATCAGTCTGGAAGTGTAGGTTATATACTACAGATACAACGTGAACCTTTGAAACGCGAAAAAAATACTTCATGTCAGGTTGTAAAACTACAATGCCCACAATGCTTCCCCTCTCTTTAGTTTAGTCATTCCATCACGCTGCTGATGTTGATTAAATGCTATGCAGTTACCCGTCAAAAACACCCGGATATATCAGTGCTTCGTTGGATAATAAAGATACTTCTACGTTTTGGTAAAGATCACATTCATGTCATGTACCTATTCAGATGGTTTGTGGAATTGACCACAAGCGTCTTTTTTTTATACCAAAAAAAGGGCGGTAGGCTTGGGGGTGCACTGGGTGCACGTGCCCACCCCCCCCGCAGAGCCATAGGGTTCCGCCCTTGGCAAGAAAAATGAAATTTGCACCCACCACTTCTTCTGCTTTCAAACGGCCTGATTTACTCAAACTTTAGTTCCACCTCCCCCCTAAGATATGCAGTTCCCCTGTCAATTTAGTTTCCACCTCCCTAAAGATATGCACCTCCCATGTCAATTTAGTTCGCCTCACAGAATGTTGCACCTCCCCGTGCCAAACCAGCCTACGCCGCTGGTCTACATGTTTATTTGTCAGTCAATCTTTCACTAATTCCACTCATATAAACATTTATTATCTTATGACCATTCTGAACATCATTTAGGCATTATGTTGTACAATGACACTACCAACCGGGCGAGTTGGCTCCAGTGGTAGAGGTCCGCTTCTGGGTCGAGGTCGGGGTTCGAGCCGCCGGGTCATACAAAGACTTATTTAAAATGCGTACCTTCTCCTTCTAGCCAGTGGCGCTCGGCATTTTAGAACAGAGAAGGTAATAATAACATTTATGTATTCAGGGCCCGCTGTAGCAAGCGTCTTTGTGACTGAAGTGGCTACCCTGGGTAAATAAGACGTTATTATTATTATTATTATTATTACCACGCATCTTTTAGACACATCATAACACCAGTTCCAATATATTGCATCATCACATACTGACATTATCACTATCTGAATACAGGTTAGATGAAAGCACATTGTAGCTACAATATTGCAGTTTGTAAATAATCAGTGAAAATGATATCCACCAATCGCATACTCTGTTTGCACAAATGACCTCATTTTTTGGCAGAGTTGGTAGAGTCAACAACGATTTCGTTTTAAATATCACTCCCAGATCGTCAACTGCCAATATGAGTCAACTTTTTGATATGTTCGACATTTTCAGAAGTAATGTGCTAGCTAAGGTTTTGTCGACGTTCTATGAAAACAAGTCTCTCTCTACCTCCATGGGTATATGGGTAGTATTCACATATACCGCCCAGGAAACGATAGATATTGGATCTGGAATGATTGGGGGGGGGGGGAGGGGGGGTCCCAGCCCCGTACTCGAAAATTCCACCTCCGAAGTCAATGTCGTCAGTGAACCCTGATCAGAATTGATGAGCTAGATTTCTAAAATTCAATTTCATTTTCTTGTTGAAGTTTTATTTCAGTTCAATTACATTTCGCCAGTTGTAAATGTTTCACGCCAACTTCAATTACAAATATTTTGAAGATACAGAATTATCGCGTTGCAAATCGTGGTAAAGTTGCTTACTTTACGGCATTATAATCAACATATACGGTATCACAAGCTCGTTTTGCACAGTGCGGAAGCTGAACGTGAATTATATGAACGAACTTTTGTCAGTTCGAAGGCCTAAACGTACAGTATTGCCGTATATTGCTGTTACCAAAATGAAAGAATTGGCAAATCAAACCACGAACTGACCCAAATCAGTACGTATCCCAGGTCCCAGGTGCATGTTACATGTCTGAGACCAAAACAGTCTCG
This sequence comes from Eucidaris tribuloides, assembly GCA_001188425.1. NCBI lineage: Eukaryota > Metazoa > Echinodermata > Echinoidea > Cidaroida > Cidaridae > Eucidaris > Eucidaris tribuloides. Next base: position 101,157 of record JZLH01S0626094.1, on the reverse strand, counting down.
AGTACAATAATAAATATCACGTGGAAATAACATCATTAAAATGCTTCAACTTTCCTCTGGAATCTGGAAAACTGTCAAAATTTGATTTGATTGATTGTTAAAGGAAAATGACAAAGATCGGAAGAGGTCATCAATTAAGGGCACAATAATACCAAAATTAAGTATACTGTTTACGGTATCTGCTGGAAATGTTCACGGTCAACCATTTCCTCTTTATTGCACAATTATTTTAAGAAAATGCGGCGTGGTCAAATTGGTTGTGTTGTTTTCAATGTGTTCAGTTTCTGTCAGAGTCAAACTTTAATTCAATACTGATAAATGAATGATTGCTTTCCTCAAGTAAACTAGTTCAAGAGCAGGGCCCTGGGAACGAGTTTGTCACCGGTGGTGCCAAAATACTTTTTCGCGGCCAAAACAAAAATTTTCACGGCCAAATTTGAAGAAAATAGGGGGCACCGCCCCTGGACGACGTATAATGCTATACATCATGACATACACGAGTTTTTGCAGGCCTGAAAAATTTCTGCAGCACCCCAGCACCCCCGCTTCCCAGGGCCATGTTCAAGAGAACTCGTTCTATTATGGATATACTCTCTAGTCTCGACCCAGTGTCTTAATTGGTATATATTTCAACCAATTTGGTTCTTGAGACATTTTCAAGTGCTCCCAATCATGCCTTCACCCTTTAAGAAACAAACGCCATTGAAGTCTCTTTGGAGCAAAATGGTCTTGAGGGTCATTCATCGTTGAAAGCAGAAACTAAAATCTTTTTAAATGAAAAGTTAGAAGCAATGATTTTTTTGTTAAACCCACGATAATTAGAAAAAATATAATCTTATCAACAGCCTAATAAATGTAGATTTTACATAATAGAAAAATGCTACAATATACACAAAATTTGACAGGCAGGTGTAGTATACACTACATGCCATGACATTCCCAGGATATCATGTATCAATTTAGTTCGAAGGAATTTTGTGATATTTGACTCGACAGTTGCATAGGCTATCCATATACGTTCTTCCCTGCGATTCTACGGTAAGCTAATACAGCACACGGTATTACCAGGGAGATGTACAAAGTCCCATCTCCCTGGTATTATTTTTGTCGGGCTGCATGGAAAAAAGAAGCGAAGAACTCTATGATTTATCGTTATATGGTGGGGTTGTTTTATTACACCAAGGGCTGAGATATGACTGGCGCGTGAAATATGCATTGCGTGACTCGAATCTCTCAGGAGAAAATAATTTTAGCAACTGGTAAATTTTCAATCTAAATTTAGGCTACTTCAAATTTAAAGTGGTATTTTGTTTTTAATAATTTAGATAGATAGACACGTCCATGCCAGTGCTTGGTAATTGCTGACCACTTTCTCCTTGTATAAAAACGTGGCTCACGAACAAGAATTGCGTACAAAATAATTTACATGTGGCTCACAAACAAGAATTGCATACAAAATAATTTACATGTGGCTCACAAACAAGAATTGCGTACAAAATAATTTACATGTGGCTCACATTCAAGAATTGCGTACAAAATAATTTACATGTGCATGGCTCACAAACAAGAATTGCGTACAAAATAATTTACATGTGGTTCACAAACAAGAATTGCGTACGAAATAATTTACATGTGGCTCACAAACAAGAATTGCGTACAAAATAATTTACATGTGGCTCACAAACAAGAATTACATACAAAATAATTTACATGTGGCTCACAAACAAGAATTGCGTTCAAAATAATTTACATGCTTTTACGATTCTTGAATCCGACAATATAAGAAAAGAACTGATTTAAGTTCTAGTATTATGGATCGTAAGTACTACTGCTTCCAAGTTCCAACTAAATATAGTAGATAGTATAATAGCGGTATAACAAACTGCGAGTAAGGGCAGCCCACAACTTTGGCATTCCAGGCGCGACTCTTACAGATAATAATGTATTCGAAATTTTCAAACAATCTTTTGATGTAAACAGGAGGCTAAAACAGGACACTCAAGTATGCAGAGACTACCTGGGTTCAACACGGGGCTAGGTAAGTGCGAATGCAATAAAAACTTCATTACTGCTCGGAAAGTGACGCGGGTAAAATAGAAGCATATATTGGATATATTTATTTGCTGTCTTGCACGTCATGAAATGAAGGAATATCAAAAGAGGTAAGTAGCTTGACAGAGGAAAATCACAACATATTGCAAACTGTAAGGTCTAGAATGGTGATCCACAACAACATATACACAAGAAAATGTCCGTGAAAGTAAATCCATCACACAGAATCAATATTAGGTAGTTCAGTACGTTAATATTGAATCTGTTGAATATTTTGGGGAGATAAAAGCAGAACACAATACAATTAAATATTAGATATCGGATACGAATACTGAATTCATAGTTTGAGTTAGTCTAGAGCCACTTCAAGTAGCTGCATGTAAAACATATTATTATAAGGTTAATTATTTCACACAGTCTCGTTTGCAATTGTAGCTGCCAATGCCGCAAATTGGAGGGCTTCTTATGTAGACTAACTCATATGCCTGTCAAGCGTAGCAACAATCATGTAATAATAATAATAATAATTCATTCATCTGTAGCGCATTTCAGGAAAACATGCCCTCCCGACGCACTTTACAAGCTAGGTACAGTGTTTAAAATCATACCAAATATTCATCAAAGGGATAAGCTTTCAGTAATCATATTTTAAACTTTGCAACGTGTAGATCTTCGAACCTGCACCAAGCTTGGTTATAATTTGAGTGATTAAACAGTTGTTTGATAGGCTGACTAAGCAATTCCTCGTATAGATGAAGTTCAGATGAAAGCTCCCCCTCCCCCTCCAAGACTTGATGTTGGGTCGCAAACTTTGGCGAGTCACTTGTGGGTCGCGTCTCTGGAGACAATGACGACATAGGCACATTTTTGTCTTGACACGTAAACAACAGCCGGTGGATATCAGAGTGTAAATCTCTTCTTTTTCCACCAGATTTGTGCATAGTTTGAACATATTAGGTCGGCGTATATTGGGAAGAATGAAGGTGTGAGGGTAGAGTGGGAGGACTAAAAAGGATTATCATATCGAATACCGGAATACTTGAACTTTTCTGGTAAAACACGTCATATTCAGTTGTGGAAGGCATTGATATTTCTGTTATTTGTTGAACAATTGGATGTGCAGGATGTGTGTAAGCCCATATTGTGCTAGTATATTTCGTTATTGATGTTGCTATTTGCTGCTACGTGTACAATTAGTTTGATGTTTTTTGAAGCACTTTGATGTAAATTGAAGTGTTTGACAATGAAAGGTGATCAAACAATAGCAGGTGACCGTCGTCTAATAATCACATCCAAAGAAGGTCACACATGTGCCTCCTTCTTCAGTGACAAGATTTAGCCCAAGTGTTTCTACATCTTCTCAAATTGTAGGTAGTATCCAAAATTGCGGGGGGGGGGGCGGGGCTGCCCCTGCTATACTCAATACACCAATGGTACCAACGATGCAACTTACACATTGCAGGTTAGTGACATGATTGGGAACGCTTGAAAAGGCCTCAAGAACCAAATGAGTTGAAATATAAACCAACTATACACCAGCTGGAGTGGATCTCCCAGCTGGAAGGATTTGTCTCTAATATCTCTAATATGAATCAAGCATGAACATTAATTCTTTCGAGGCACGATAAAAATAGGACACATAGACAGCCACACAGCAGGTTTGCCTACCACGAGGGATATTGACATTAGTTATTTTAGAATGAGTCAACGCTTGAATACAAGATTTTCACAGGAGAATCCTTGCATAGTTTACTTGATTCTAGAGTAGTTTCAGCCAAAGTTGAGAACTATCTCCAGTCCTCCAATCATGTCAGTTACCTTTAATGCATACATAGTGCAGAATATGTGAAACGAGACCGTCGACGTTGGAACAGTCCACCGTTTCTCACAGTTCGTCTTCATATTGAGGCAGAGTCACTTTGAAAGGTGATTCCAAAAGGAGGATGACATGCATGCCATTAGCTGATGACACGCCGGCGACTTGCCGTTCAAAATCGGCGACATTCTTCCCACGACCCGGGCGTTAGGTTCTCAAAACACCTTGCCACAAGGATGAAGAAGATGGGAAATACAAAACCGGTATAGTCTGCCTAAATCTGTTTGGATAAAGAGCCCTGCCAAATATCGTTCGCTGCATTACACCCTCCTTATGACCTTTCAAGAGGTATACGGTCACTTTCTTCCCGCTAACATCGAAGTTTGTTATCTTTTGGTTAGAAGGATTTTCACTTTTCTCTCGTCATTTAACATAATGTTCAAACCTATATGCATGTATATCGAATGGTGGCAGCCATGACGTGTTCAAAGATGAAGCATTCATTCGTGTCCTTGGAAACCTCGGTTTCTGCATCACTGTGATGTCGAGACTCTATAAATAAAACAATCGCCAACATTACGGTAATAAAGTCACTATGTGTTTAAACAAACCAACCTCGTCAACACGTTGCTGCCGCAAAATGTCAAATGACACATTTATTTTGTCATACCGTATAAGCGACCTTAGCAACGCTTGATTCTTGAAAGGCAGTGTTGAGTTTATTTATCATAGGGTAGCACGGTAATTTGATCATTTAAGAGCACCACCATGTTCCACGCCCATGTGACTAACCCTTATACGGTAATATTGCGGGAAATGTGTTTATTCCAGAGGGCATGCAAGCAAACACCTGCTAAAAAAACTCCCGCGGGAATTTCGAACTTATCTTAACAACCTTAAACTCAGAGGTGTCAAATTGAAACACCACTTCGTTCTGTGGATTCATGTACATGAAATATTGCACAATATTGCACAAAGCGTTTGGTCACTTCACGATTGTTCATGACTTGTACAGGTTGATATTTCCGTTGGAAAAAATGACAGATTTGCGCTTTGAGTTGTATTGACCTTAAAGTCTGTAAATGTACAATTTACAATTAAATTGGGGTCATTCCTCAGGTGAACGCTTTTGAGGGCATGGGGATGATGAATAGGTCAAGAATTTTGCCTGATTTTAAATCTGCTACTTCAACACTTTTGTGGTGTTATCAGGTTATGTTAAGTGTATTCATGAAGATAAAGTGATAAACTAGAGCAGTTCGACTGCGCGCAGTCGATGGGTATGCCTCCGCAGTCCGCACTCCCATCCAATTGATGTAATTTGAAAAGCTTCAAGTTACCATGGTAGTAAGACCAATTAGATGAATAAGCATAAGCCCATGTGACCCTTGACCAAGTTACAGTAAAATCCAATTTAAGCAGTTCTTAAATTATCGTGACAATGAGCTCAATTCGGACATGAGGCCTTGTGACCTTTGACCTCTGACCTTTCAACTCCAAAATCGAATCAGTAGATTGGTGCCTAATATTAGATACTTCTCCCAAGTTACATCAAAATCGGAAAAGTCATACTCAGGTTATCACAGTAATGAGCCCAAATCAGACATATTTAATGCCCGGTGACCTTTAACCTTTGACCTTTCAGCTCCAAAATCTAATCAGTTCATTGGTGCCTCATAATACATACTTCATCCATGTTACATGAAAATTCAATTGGCCGCTCTCAAGTTATCGCGGTAACGAGCCCAAATCAGACAATTTCAATGCCCGGTGACCTTTGACCTTTGACCTTTCAGCTCCAAAATCTAATCAGTTCATTGGTGCCTCATAATACATACTTCACCTAAGTTACATGACAATCTGACCAGCCGCTCTCAAGTTATCACGGTAACGATCCCAAATCAGACATATTTAAGGCCCGGTGACCTTTGACCTTTGACCATTCAGCTCCAAAATCTAATCAGTTCATTGGTGGCTCATAGTACATACTTGGTCCTAGTTACATCAAAATCCGATCGGGGGTTCTCAAGTTATCGCGGTAACGAGATCCGGTAACGGACGGACGGACGGACGGACGCACGGACGGACAACCCGAAAACATGATGCCTCCGGCAACTTCGTTGCGGAGGCATAAAAAGAAAAGGTCAAGAAAAATGTCTTTTCGTACACAAAAATTGCTGTAGTAAAATTCGTACACACTTTCAACAGTAGAATGTTCTTGTCGACGTCTGCTTGTATTGTCATAGATATTATTAGTTCACTCATGATGGCAATATTGCATTGAATGCGATCTCTAAGTCCATCATGGGCTGCTTGAATGCTTCAGACAATGATTGATTCTAGGGAATAATTATACGCATCAATTTCATTAGTAATGTGATACGCTTCTAATGAGTTACTGAGGAACACACAACGTTTTAATATTAACCTGTACATAATACAATTTACGATATCTTACGTATGCAGGGGCGAATCTAGCTTTTTGCTAAGGGGGGGGGTGACGCAGGGGCGTCGATCCATTTTTCGGATTGGGGAGGAGTGAAAAATGTCAACATTTGCAATATATAATTTTGCGCAAAATTGAAAAGTGTGTATGTGCAATAGTATTTTTATGCCAAGTTTAATTGTTTTGTTGTGCTTTCAAATGCTTTTTAACATACTATGCGGGTCTGGAGGACCCTCTGGATGGGTCCAAGGAGTAGGGGGGTTGCTAAACCTCCTAACTCCCTCGTAGATCCGCCTCTGGTATGAATATCACGACGTAGCTATAGGATTTTTTTTTAGAGAGAAAGAGAGATTTGAGGGATGGAATGACCGGGGTTCTGGTTGTATGGCACAAAGAAGCATATCTCCCTTGGTAATTTGTTACGTTTGATAGGTTTTCATTTCAATATTTGTTGCCGGGGTACCCGAGGCACAAGAAATTTATGAGGTGCCCGTGCCCCAGAACTCCCCAGTTGCAATGCCCGTGGTTTGGAAATGGCACGATACAAATTTCCTCGTGTCTGGGCGATATACAGCAGTAATTTGACTTGGATCATTCTAAACGGACAGTTGGCTCATCTCATCCCAAAGGGAATATATAGGTCTGAGAAACAAACAGAGAAGAAATTTGAACTTTAAATGAACAATGAATATTGTGGAATGTCAATGGAGAGATATGCTCTGCTGTGACGTCAGAGCGGGGCACAACGCTCACCTGGGGTTACGCAACCTCTTTAGTGTGCCCCTATAGAAATTGTTCATAATGTTGGACCTTGGAGCCCATGGGGCCACATGAACCATTTGAAAAACTTTGCTTCCCCATGCCATACGGATGATTCTGCCAAGTTTGGTTAGACTGAACATTCATTGTCATATTGCCATTTCCCCCTTGCCCAACCCCCTTATGTTTATCCCTTCTGGGGAACAATCGGGCCACCCTGGATATTGTCACACAATATGACTTGGCTAAATGAACTCTGGATCTAGAGAAGAACGTGTATGAAAAGTACCTGCATAGTTTTGGCCCTGGGCCTCCAGGGGCAATGATTTCTAGTTGAAGAACCTTGAATCCCCTTTCCTAAGGATCATTCCTGCCAAGTTTGGTTTAAATCCAATGATATCTACGTTTTAAAGAAGAGGAAACCTTGAAAAGTTTACTCACGTTCAATGATGCACGAATAAAAAAGCTATTGCAATAGCTCACTTGAGCCGTTGGCTCACGTGAGCTAAGATTTAATGTTGATTTTTTCAGACATGTTCTGGACCCACTGAATCCACATCCTTAACCTAACAAATATGTGATTGATTGTCTTCCAAAAAGAAGATGCATATTAGAAAAAATGTCTGATCATCGAGGATAACTTTATGATGTCCACAGACTTGATGATATCAAGGTCATAAGTACCTTATTGAATACATCAGTGTTATACAATTATTAGTTCATTATTTACGAATACGGCGGACAGTTTACAAAAAATATATATAGGCCTGTGGCTATTTATTGGCAATTGAGAATCAATCAAACCAGAGGCAGAAAGGGTTATTTCAGACGTTTCAACATGGGTTTCAATATGCAATTTCAACGTTTGCAGCAAGACATTCAGTTTTTCCTATGAGAAACAGGAGGTAGAATGATTTTCATTTTTGCTAATGTTTATCATTTTGAAGCACTCAGACCGAGCATTTTTAACTTAATAAAATATGTAGGGTCACGATAAAACCAGATCATTAAGCTTAAAGGCATTGTATAACATTGTTTCCAGTAAAAAAAAAAACTGAGCTACATGATTCCCCATGCTACCAGTGTCTTTGATAAGGTCTAAAAATGAAGCCCTGAAAATATTGTACTTCAAAATGATTATTTAGTGCTTTAAACAAGTGAAAATCGTAAGTTGACCGGATTCACCTGCCCATTTCCTCCCATAGACTTACTGTGTGTAGATCTAGGCTATTTTGTACTCACCCCGAGTACTAATTGTTTATTCATTCATATCTTGCCAGTGGCAGCATAAATTCCAAACTTTTGTATTCTAGGGTGTTTTCAAACACTACTATATAGTTCAGACAGCAAAGTTTGACAACTTTTTGAATTTGAAGGTCCACAATGTTAGCCTGTGTCTTTAACAGTCAACTAATGGCAGGGGTGTTTAATACACCACGCGCAGAATATCAGCCTTGACAGGACTGACAGCAATTCATTAACGACCAATTAATAAGATTTAAAGTATGTGTCACATAATGACTTAGCGATATAACAGACAAATCTCAATTATGTTCTGCGTACCATAGATAGATCGTTTTCTGTGCACGACGTGTTGTGCCATTTCTGGATGGATAGAACAAAAAGGTGCGCTTTTAACAACAAGTAACTGTATGTAAACACATACAGGTTTTCATAAAAACGATTATTTGTTGACGTCATTGCCGTATGAAAAATACAACAGAATATTTATGGACGACTGAATAATTCTGGAAATTGTATATAGTCATTGCATGACCAAAACTGTAGGTGTATGTCAATACACTGCTTAGACATCGAAAATAAGTAGTCAGTAGACATATTTTACGCCACATTTTTACTGTGTAAAAATATTGTTAATCACTGTGTAAAATATTATAGCCAGAAAATATGTTTCGATATCTACAGAGACGAAGAACACTTCACAAAGTACCTTCGACTTTGCATTGTGTCTGATTATATATCTGATACAAAAACTTTAGGTCGGCTAGAAGGAAAATACCAAGAGGCCTGTTATTGATGTGTTATTTCACTCGTACAACAATTTCCACCTTGACCTGTATTCAGGGAGCACACATGCTTAGGTAGTTCCTTTTCAAAAAATCTACCCGGTAATTGGCACTTATATTGACTTTTCTACGACGAATATCATATGCCTTTGGACACAAATAACTGCATGTTTAAAGGGAAAATGTAGGATTGACAACTGTTCAAAATACTTCAAGAGCCAAATGAATTGTAGTATGTACCGACATTTACACTAATTGGAAAAATTTATCCAGACTTTATAGAGAATTGTCATGAACTTATTTAGATGAAGAGAAATCAAACATGAGAGCATGCTTATGCCATCATTAAATAATGATCTTGTTTTAGAAATAAACTTTCTAAACCATCCGACAAAGTTACCCGTCTCAGTGATTGTTGATGGTATTCACACAAACAAAAAGATTGATTAAACATTTTGTCCTCAATACTTTTGCAGCAAAAATCTTGATCAGGTTGTTTGATTATATAATTATATTAATAACCTAAAAAATATGTACGCAATGTTTACTGACTGTATGAAACTGTAAATATTATGTATACGACCATCGCACTCTGTTTACGAAACCAATATCAAAGATTCACAGTCATGACAGTCAGACAGAATAACAGGTGACCTCAAATTTGGGACATGATATTTCCCACCAGGCAAATTAAACAATATTGTTTGCGCGATATAATACACTGTACTGCAGTGATTTTCCTCCTTCAGCCTACACACCCCCTTATTTAAGAACCTCTCCCAACATTTTACGATACACCTACGTTCTTCTCAGCGGAACTCCAAATCAACACAAAACAAATCGACTCTGTTATGAAATCGCGCGTTGACAGCGGAACCTTAGATTTATTTCGGTTGACTATTATGCTGTATAACAATCACATGACATTTCTTTTAAAGGACTGCTAGTGTTACGCTTTCATTTTCTCAATGGTCCACATTCCACAGAAAGATGTATCAATCAAGACACCAAAACATGCCCAGTGAATCAAACCGAAGAACGTCGAGCTACGCCAATGCAATTTCCGAACTTAATTTTTTCATAAACACTACAGATTAGAAGTGTTTTCTCGTTATTCTGCAGATCGCAGATGGAAGAAAAATATACCATTTTCGAATGATAGATTGGAAGTGGTTAGAATTTAGTTTCATTTCAAACCGAAAGTATTCTCTTTACAATACACCAATAATAGACATTATATATTATCAATAAGAAGCCGGAGGAGGTATTCAACTATTCACCAAGAGAGAAGTGCCTTTTTTTTCAATTCACAAAATGGGAGAAAGAAAAAAGAAAAGGACGGACAAAAAGAAATGTAACAAGGAATGTTCCTACCTATACATTTATTTCAAACGAGATGTTTTCTGTTAAACTAAATGTAAAGTTGATATAAGCTATATAGTAATGGGAATAAGTTATACCGAAGAACATCTTATATGGTTATCGCCGATGTTCATATAAATTATAATACTTAAAACATATTGTGCTTTAAATTATCAAGTGTAATGCCCAGTTGCGGAGCGATCGATCCTGCCCCCAGCAATGCCACAGAATGTTTTTTTTGTGTGTGTGTGTGTGTTTTTTGTGGGGGTGCAGTCTTTTACAGAAATTGTCTTTCTTTTTCTTTTCCCTCTTTTTGCTCTTCACTCAGTTTTGCATATAACCTCCCCTACAAACAAACAAACACACACACACACACACACACACACACACACACACACACACACACACACACACACACACACACAAACACACACACACACAAACACACACACACAAATACGCACACACACTTACATACACACACATAAACACACACACGCAGCCACAATTACATGATTTTTTTTTATTATACACTATGACAAATGTCCTCATAATGCAGCAAAGATGAATTCAGTATACTAGGCTAAGCACTTTCTCATTTAAACTTTCTTTTAAATGTTTGACCTCAGGTACGTGATTTGGTGGCAAGTTCCGTGCATAGTTTGGGTACAGTTAAATCTTCTTTTCTTATTGCTGACACTGTGGAATGGGATTTGCAAGCTTATCATAAAAAAAAGACCATCCAAAGCCATGGACAGTAATTTGGACGAAGGAATATAGTTGTATTTAATCAAGTCCCATTTTCCATGAAATGTAAGTCTTTTACCAACCTGTTATTGGACTCAAATGAACGCAAAGAGTTGCAATCACTCGCGACAAGCTTTATCAACAACCGAATATAGCCTCTAGAAATGCAGTCTATTGAAATTCTAACAGAAAGCCACGATAAGTGGTCATTTGAAGTTAAATACGACAAAGTGCTGTAATTTCTTTGTGCTTTCAATAGATTGGACAATGAGGTCCTATTCACAATCGGTAACGATTAGGGTACATGCCACCCAAATTCTATACTTACAGAGATACGTACCCTCCCTACTCAAAAGTATTGCAACATACACCATAACGCACGCATCTTACGTTGAAGGGGTCTTTCTATAATGATGTCCTAATTACGTTTATTATTGGAAAATAAAAAATTATTTGAAAATACATCAATGAATATTTTTTCTCGTTTCTTCTCCAAGGCGGAGAGATTATCAAAGGCAGGCGCGCTCAAGACAGAGGGGCTGGAACATAGAATTTAACATTTTTCGACCCCCCCCCCCTATAGGGGTGGAGTGTTAATTCACACTAGCATAGTAATTCGGTTTCATATTACCAATGAAACGGTTTTGATGGTTTGCAAAGACTGCCAGCAAACGAAAAATATCAATATGTTCCTCTGAAGGGGTCTCAGAAAGAAGACCACACCCCTCGAGACGAAAGTGACCTATCTTCATAAGACAGTGACAAGGAGGATAAGGCTACTAATTAAAGATGATGGTCTTCTCTTCGCATCATTATATCCAATAGTGAGAAGTCTTATGACAGTAAATTTTAAGATGTTTACAATAACAAAGTGCCTTTAGAATTGAGAAAGAATAAGAAATTATAACTTGAAGAGGTCTTGTTTAAAATATGGGGCGTTTCCTCTTTACCACTGTCTTATGAAGATAAGAGGTCACTTTCGTCTTCGAGTGGTATGGTCTTTTTTCTGAGACCCCTTCAGAGTGACATATTGACATTTTTTTTTTGCTGGAAGTCTTTCCTACCATCGAAACCGTTTCATTGGTAATATGAAACCGAATTACGATGCTAAAGTGAATTAACACCCCACCCCTACAGGGAGGCGAAAAAAAGGGTTAAATTTTATGTTCCAGTCCCTCTGTCATGAATGCGCCTGCATTTGATAATCTCTCCGCCTTGGAGAAGAAACGAGAAAAAATATTAATTGATGTCTTTTCAAATAATTTATTTTCCAACAATAAACGCATCATAAAACGACATCATTATAAAAAGACCCCTTCAACGTAAAATGTATGCGTTATATGTTACGAAACTTTTTTTAGTAGGGAGGGTATTTTAGTCTTCATATATCTCCAATCTAGCACACAAGTATAAACATCACATGAATGTCGTCATCCGCGAGATAATTTGAGATACATTCAAAGCCTTCCAAACCAATTTAATTTTTGGTTGATTAGTTTCCGGTTGACAACAGAATAAGGAAAAATACATGTTGAATGTGACGCTCAAAACATGACAGCATAATGACTAGCTTGTAAATGAGGTGGGTGCATCCTATTCTTAAACACAATTACACATCAATTATACGGGTATGAAGATGTCACATGACTCAAATTTTCGAGGATGTCGAATGCCATCATCGAGGATGAAGACATGTCATCTTTTTTAAACTTACTGTTATCGTGGATGGGTAGTATTTTTATTTTGTTTATAATTAACAATCATTTTAATCCTATTCTCTGATCAGTATGATGTAGGCTTACGATGAAACATTTGGGGGAAATACATTCCCCCTGCCTCTTCTGCCATTTCGTTCAAAAGTTTTTATTTGCATCTGTGAATTTCTTCGGGTTGTTATGCAACACATGGAAGCAGACGTATACATGTACATTTTTCTTTTACTCAAGTTTAATCAGAACATCGGTATAAACATGTGTGTGGGATATGTGTAAGCGATTCAATAGCACCACATGTAGTTTGATAAGCACACTACCATTCTGACGCTGCTAGAGACAAATGTGAATGTATGTAATAATGTCAAGGACACTGGGAACCTCATGTTACGGACGTATATTTAACTTGGATGAATTTATATTTCTACATGAATAGAAACATAAATAAAATTGAAGTGCATGTATATACATCCATAAATATATACATGTTTATGTGTGTGTGTGTGTGTGTGTGTGTGTGTGTGTGTGTGTGTGTGTGTGTGTGTGTGTGTGTGTGTGTGTGTGTGTGTGTGTGTGTGTGTGTGTGTGTGTGTGTGTGTGTGTGTGTGTGTGTGTGTGTGTGTGTGTGTGTGTGTGTGTGTGTGTGTGTGTGTGTGTGTGTGTGTGTGTGTGTGTGTGTGTGTGTGTGTGTGTGTGGAACGCTACCTGCTTATTCACTAGCACTTTCCGAGGTGCTCGAAGCTCGAGATAAATGTACAATGACAAACATTTTAAAATGATATAATAAAACAAAGCAATATTCTCAGTAAGAAAAATACTTTACCATGTGTTTCACAGAAGTAGTGTTGCCATAATGCACGGACTTTCTGTTGGCCGCCCACATCCCAGACACATAATGTAACGTTGGGAACAGGAGTTACCGTCTCAACGTTAAAACCTATCGTGGGGATGGTCGTGACTGCTTCATTAAATTTCACTCGGTAGAGAATCGTAGTTTTACCTGCAAAGAAATAAAAAAAAAACCATAGAAATATTGTTCTAAGTAAGGTACTTTAAATTGTGAAGTAAAGTTTGTATAAATATTATGAGATGATGATAGGGGGAGACAGATGATGAGTCGAACAGACAGACAAACAGACAGACAGACAGTAAACATATGTCCTGCGGAACCGTGTTCGTGTATTAAAGAAACATCGACAGTGCAATGATGTTTTGATAGCTACTTCAATAAAACCCGTTAGCTAAAGCAATACTTACAAAACTAATTTATAATCTATTGAGGTGTCAAAGCATCAGCGAGAGAAACTTAAACCATTCGAATTGCAAAGATGGATAGAAGTTGTGAGTTTTTTACCTCCCGTGAAAATAAATCATTCATTCAAATTTCAAAGTGTTAAAGATCCGCTTTCAAGGACCAATTCAACCACAAAACAGGATTAAAGTAGCAGTACCAAACACCTTTTCAGTTACAAGAAGAAGTTGTATTTATTTTTTTATAGAATAAATGTATCATGTGTTCGGTTTAATGTTTTCAAGAGGGAAATAAGACAATTACGCCAGTGTTTTTTTTTGGGGGGGGGGAGGGGGTGGGGTGAGATCTGAAATGCCACTTAATCTGCTAAATGCATTATATGGCTTGATCAAAGGGGTGGATTTCAGTGAACATCGGATTGGCATATGAGCGCTTTATACTTTGTGTTTTTCTTGTCGGATTCCCAGCGGATGCCTTAAATCCCTGCTCAATCCTCGAGAGGTAATGCCTGGTATCCGGTTCGGTATATTCGTCTGATAGAGAAGAACCCCCAAACACCCTGTTTTTTAACCCATATTTGTGACCTGTCCACCTGGTAAAGAAATAATAATTTATCATGTTCAAAACAAAGTAATACTGTATAAATATGTACCAGTTACTGCAGGGAAGGCAAGACAGTTAAACCATGGAGGGTCCATGGTTAAACAAAACAGGGAAATTTAACACAAAGCTGCTGACACTTGAAAGTTTGTATACATGTTGTACAATGTTTGTCTTCTGTTAGTTCCTTTATACTGCATGACTGTTATCATCGCAAAAAATAATATAATAAAGATACTACGATTCACGCTATCAGGCAAAATAAGTAATCGAAACAGGTAATAAAACAGCTGTATTGCTAAAAATGAATAAAATCGATATTTATCATAACACAGAAGCTCAAACGTAGAGAAAACAAAACCTTAAATGTATATAAAAAGTTCGTAAATAGAGCACACGAAAGACATTACTTGAACAAACAGAGATTAAGTAGGGGATTTACCATCTGTCAGCTAAGTTTTATGAGAATTATTATATGAAAATATCTGCTTTGATCAGTTAACTTTATTCTGCATATTATTCTAACTCAACTTGATAACCGTTTCCAATTCTGTTATAACATGTAACAATGTACTTTAACAAATTACCTGTTGGACGTTTTTAAAATATCCAACAGCAAATATAACTCCGTCGAGAAAACCCGATAATTTGCGAATCAGTTGTCTCGAAAAAGTTTCATCAGTGCCGTATCTGTAAGATCGTGATTTAAAATTTGACCCCAAGACGACATTTGACTTGATCTCCTATAATAAATTACCAAGGCGTCATTGCCACCAAGATAAAGCCAACTAAGAACACAAAAACAATCTTTGACCCCCAAACCAAGGGTTCATTGCCACCAAGATTGGTACATCTTTGTGGAAGAATCATCACCACATTTGCTTCGTAAATGTAACTAAAATTTGCACCACACTGAGATACACCATCAATGTCCCTGTAACAAAGTGTCAGTACAGTATAAGACTTTAAAAATAAACAGCAATTCCAAACTTTTCAGCTAACTGAAATGTAACATACATGTACAATGTTATGACCTTTGGCCCCACCTGTCTCCCACCGTGGATTTTCCCATATACCAAAAAATCATTATGACCAAGTTTCAGTAAAACAGACTGCCTCAGTTGTTTAAAGATTTAATCAAGTTCATGTTACTTTTTACGGCAGAATTTGTTGCTGTTTTCGCTTTGTTCTAGTACATAAACTACCCTCCCTAATATTGTAACATGCAACATAACGAAAGCATTTTGAGTTAAGGGGTCTTTCTATAATGACGTCCTAATGAAGTTTGTTATTGGAAAATAACAAATTATTTCAAAAGAAATCAATGAATACTATTTCTCCTTTCTTCTCTAAGGCGGAGAGATAATCAAATGCAGATGCGCCAATGGCAGAGGGGTGGAACATAAAATTTAACATTTTTTTGCCTCTTAATTGGAGTAGGGTATTAATTGACAGTAGCATCGTAATTCGGTTTCATATTTCCCGTGAAACGGTTTTTATGGCTTGATAAGACTTCCAACAAACAAAAAATGCCAATGTGTTCCTCTGACGCGGTCTCAGAAAGAAGGCAACATCCCGCAAAGATGAAAGCGTCTCCTATCTTTATGAGACAGTGGTAAGGAGGATACGCCCCATATTTCAGAAAGAACCTCTTCAAGGGCCATCATCTTTAATGAGTAGACTTATCCTCCTAACCACTGTCTTATGAAGATAGGAAACACTTTCTTATTCGCGAGGTGCTGTCTAAGCTTCTTTCTTAGACCGCGTCAGAGGAACATTGGACATTTTTGTTTGTTGGAAGTCTTTCTAAACCATCACAATCGTTTCACGGGAAATATGGAACCGAATTACAATGCTAGTATGAATTAACTCCCCACACCTGTAGGGAGGCGAAAAATTTTTAAATTATATGTTTTAGCCCCTCTGCCGTGGGTGTGCCTGCATTTGATAATCTCTCCACTTTGGAGAAAAAAAAAGGAGAAAGAATATTCATTGATTTCTTTTGAAATAATTTGTTATTTTACAATAATAAACTTCATTATAACATCATTATAGAAAGACCCCTTTAACTCCAAATGCATGCGTTATAGTGTATGTTGCAATACGTTTGAGTAGGGAGGGTAATGGGTAGTATTCTTGTTGCTGCTCTTTACGTACACGTATATCTTATACTAGTAAAGAATAAAGTATGAGTTTTGATAGAAACAAGCTCTGTAATTTATGCATACCAATTATCCCTCCACATCTGGTCACCATATCCATATTACAATACCGCGCAGTTCCCACATCCCTCTTGTTTTTCGGGGTTAGTACCGGGGGTTAGTACCCCAACTGTAAACTCTGAACTTCGTAAACCACAAAATAAAACCAGATGCTTAACAATATCAAGCACAAAGCCAGCACGTTCATATGACAATCGTGCCAAAACTATATTGCTAGAACTTCAAACCTTCAATACGTGTACGATCACCAATCCTGCAAATGTCATAACGAATAAATGTAAGGGAATATTGTAAATGACCTCCAGACTGAAGCTGGTTTTACGACTCTCCGGAGTATAAATGTCCATGAGATAAACAAAATACATTTTCAGTTAAAGATATAGTACGCAGTGAGGGTTCGTGTACCCTTTGTGCCTATAGGATATAGCTCGTAAAAGAGATAAAACATCACAATTCAAACTACTTTTGACGTGATATACATGAACATAATGACCCATCAAAATATATTTTACATTGTATGTCTGTATGTCATTTGACAGATATTTCAATTTCATTTTCAGAATTCGATATGCATTTATTTCAATGTATCATCCATGGTAAATTGCAAGTCTGTTTTATCGGTTGTACTAGGTCTATATGTCACTTCCTCGTGGGAATAGACCACAAAGATTAAAAAAAAAAACAATCGACTTATTTTGCAACCTGAATAACTGACGTGTGCTGTTATCTTATGTTCTCCTTATTTACGCCATAAAATGTCAGGTGTCTAATTTTAGGTGAGGATGTGGACAAGTTATTTATCAGTGCCACAAAAATTCCACGAACTCGACCGTACACCACGCAGAAAAAGGGTGTCTAAAATGGTCTGTGTGCGTGTGTGCGTTTAAATGATACGAGGTGATTTATACATTGCAGCGAAATACGAAACACAACCGATCGCCTGCTCATATTCAATTTGAAAGCATACTTTTCTGTTTTGATCGTCGCTGTAATAGCCTTCATTCTCACTCATGTGCCTGCCTTGTCTCTGCCGTAACTTCGTCAATTTGATTGCACATGCTGTTCGCACGACAGCAATTTTCTGTCGCGTGAAAAGACGTGTATTCTTCGGACAAGGCTTTACAGCCGCTGAGCAATAAAAATAAAGAATGTTCAGTGAAGACTACAGTGCAGCGAACTTTTTTCCTGTTTGTAGACAGCAGAAAGTCATTTTCTCACTGCGTCGCGTGAAACAATCATGTTTGGGGCTTATTGGTTTCCAAGCGGATCGAAAGAGTCGTCTCACACAGTATTTACACGATATATGTAGGCCTATAAAGCCTAAGTATTTCACATACAGTTTGTAAAAATTAATCAGTGCTCTAAGTCTTAACAAAATGATTGTTCATCTTCCTTTTGCAAGGACTGATATCATAGGTAGAAAATGATCTAAGAAAACACGATAAATCACTTCTGATAC
>JZLH01S0626094.1:75203-77703 GCA_001188425.1 Eucidaris tribuloides | reverse complement strand
GTTGTTTCTATAGTAGTTAAAAAAACAATTATCTGATTCTGAGCATTAAGATATGGCATACAGTTCATTAAAATTACCATCATAATTCAAACTGTATTATCATGCCCTCATTAGTCCAACGTCGCATACTGTTGACACGACTGTTTGAAATATAATTGGAACAAGTGGAAGATTTATAGTGATTTACAATATTGTAAAGGTCATCTTTGTAAACGAAGAGAGATAAGAAATTATTCATCTTCACTGGTTGATAAAGTAAAGACGTTGTCACAGGATGACCTATAGCCTAGATTTGGCTGGTTTGAGTCGCAATTCTGCAGAGTCCAACTCGGAAAAAAAAACATACTTCAGTAGGTTTAGTTCATATATTTGTTACTCCGGAAGGTCATTGGTCTTATAGACCAAGGCTCCAACGGCCATTGGTCAACAAAATAGTCTGGAATGAGAATTTGATAATATCCTGGAAATGACCAATGTTTAATCAATGGCAGGGTCAATGAGGGAAGATGAAACAATTACCAGAACCCAGAACTCTAGACAATTTGACAAATTGACACTCATCAAATTCGGACTGTGTATACTTTACGTATCTAAGATTATTTTGAACTCTTTGATTCCACGGTTAAATAGCAACCCATATCTGTGGAGTTTTGGAAAACCAACCTTTTAAACAAAAACGACCCATCTACCATTTGGAACGCTGAGTGGTCAGCGAAGCCCATGGTCTCCCAGGGTGTTTGTATATGGAATATTCATCTTGTTCGTCATCAATCTGTCACTCATCGTCGCCATATTTAGACTAGCTATCTTTGCGGAAGATAATC
This sequence comes from Eucidaris tribuloides, assembly GCA_001188425.1. Taxonomy (NCBI): domain Eukaryota; kingdom Metazoa; phylum Echinodermata; class Echinoidea; order Cidaroida; family Cidaridae; genus Eucidaris; species Eucidaris tribuloides. The sequence goes on along the minus strand of JZLH01S0626094.1, from coordinate 76,879 downwards.
CTGAGAAGTATATGAATCCCGACCATCATATTGAATCGTTGACTATTGAGGTCATCGTTGGTGATTTACTCGGTCATCGATGGTATGTCTGGGTTACACCAAAATGTGTTTATTACAAACGCGACAACAGAGCACTGTCTGGAGTTGTCCTGGTGTCAAACTCAAAATCATATAACGATTAGACACGATGAAATATGCATGAATACATTATGACACGCACACAGCAAGACAGACAGACAGACACGAAGCTGCCAACCTCTGACCAAAAACATACTGATCCACAGTAAAAATCATATTTTCATACAAAAATGGGTAAATTACACATATTAAGTATGCTAATCAAATAAAAAAAATTGCATTAAAAATCATATTTTTTTTCTTACTTTAGATGATGAAAAAACATGCTAAATATCATTAAAGCCACTGGCTAACATTACCACAGTTAAAAAAAATGTGAGCTACATAGTCCTCCACGCTCCAAGTGTCTTTGATAAGGTCTTAAAATGAAGCCCTGAAAAAAATTGTAATTCAAACTGACGATTTAGTACTTTAAAAAAGTGAAAATCGTAAGTTGACCAGATTCACCTGCCCAGTTCCTCCAATAGACTTACTGCGTGTAGATCTAGGCTATTTTTTTTTTTACTCGCCCCGAGTATCAATTGTTTATTCATTTATATCTTGCCAGTGACAGCATAAATTTCCAAACTTTTGTATTCTAGGGTGTTTATTTGTCCAGTCGAACACTACTATGTAGCTCAGATATCAAAGTTTGACAATTTTTTTGAATTGAAGCTCCACAATGTTAGCCTATCACTTTAAAACAGTAGTAAGCTCTGCAGGCAGAAATTGATAGCCATACCTACACACATACACACACACACACACACACACTACACACACACACACACACACACACACACACACACACACACACACACACACACACACACACACACACACACACACACACACACACACACACACACACTCCTCCATTCATGATAGTGGTCAAACTTTAAGCCTATATCTACTGCTTCTTGATCACTATATGCAGATAGCGATTGTCTAATTATGTTGTAAATCTCTTGCCCTGTTGACCATTTGTTTTGTTTTCATTGACTAAAATGTAACGTATTAATCAGTAAGTGAGCGTTTGTTTCAGCTTTTGAACCACTGACCATTCCAGTATCCAACCGTATTGGTCTATTGGTGTTGGTCTAAAGTTTTAAACTACTATACGAAACAACGTTCATCACAACGCCCCCAGCTCCCTTCGCTGTCCCCCCGCTCGCCCGTCGCCACAACCCTGACACGCCCGCAATAGTCAATGTTGTACGCGATGAAGGATGGAAATGGTAAAAAAGGAGAAAATCCGACGAAAAGAGGTGACAAATAAGTTCATCATATCAACAGGTTTGTAGAGAAACATACAGAGTGTTGTTAACGACACGATGAGGTCACGTTGAGATTTGGGCTCGGAAGGAATGGGAATCAGAAGTTTGTGAATAGAAAGGGAATCAAAAGATATCCTTAAGCATCAGGTGTGGGCTACAGCACACTGAAACAGGTGTTTTGGGAAATATCATGATTATGCTTTTTAGCTCATCCGGGCCCGAAGGGCCCTTTATGAGCTTATGCGCATGGCGTGGCGTCGTCCGTGCCGTCCGTCCGTCCGT
>JZLH01S0626094.1:42737-62213 GCA_001188425.1 Eucidaris tribuloides | reverse complement strand
TGTGGTTGTTATGGTATGTAGTAGTAGTGTAGTTCGTGTAGTTATCATTTATATTTGACACGATGGTACAGAATATTAGAAAAAATACTTTGTTGTGACGTGCACCCCTAATCTCTGGCTTTTCAAGAAATTCAACTGTAAGTATTTTTCTGTCTACAGGACTTGATCGAAGTCTTTTTATTATGTTAGGTCGTTGCATGTTCTGTTATGTTACACTCTAGATACTTATAGTCATTTTGCAGAAACCTATCGTCAATTTTTAACTGATTTGGTTGGTTTTGACTTAATATCTAGTTATTTAACTTGAGAGCTAGTCCTTTCACTAGTTCAATTATGGTCGACCGAAACTTTAGTCAATATTTGCTAGAATCGGGTCGTATCGATTAGCTATCTGTTTAGTTGAAACAAATCTTTGGCTTATAAATTTGACTAGATATCTAGTCATCCAAGTTAGGTTGCTATTGATTGCGAGTGAAGACTCAAGAGCATTAAGTTTTGATCAGGTTATGTGTTGTAAATGCACAATTAGCCTAATTCAATCGTTTGTACACTAGATATGTGTGATATTATTGGTCACGCTAGAAAGTAAGGAAATGCAAATATAAGTTTAATTTTGACATTGCTTTTAAACGAATATCTTGTTGGCGATCGGTAAGCATTGATGTTAACTGCTGGTTCCGTTTTCAATATCTGGTCAGGCCGAGGTAAGGTAGATTATCATCGTAGGAAATATTTGAATAAATGAAATTTAAACTTAGAAAGTCATTCGGATGGAAGTTGAATTTTTATTTTTTTTTCTTATCATAATTATTGTCTTTTTATTTGCACTAGGACTAGTCACTTTGACTCGTTTCTGTTAAGTGACTAGATATTCTTAGTCATTGTACCGTATTAGTCACCTGACGCGACTAGATTTTTCTAGTCAAAATAACTAGATAGCGAAGTCATTTTTACTTGGATCTAGTCATTTTTTACTGATTTCTTTTAAATGACTAGATATTTATAAAGTGGTATGTATGTCATGTTCTGTTATGTTATGTTATGTTATGTTATGTTTGTTATGTTATGTGTTGTGTTGTGTTGTGTTGTGTGTTGTTATGTTAGTTATTGTTATGTCTATGTTATGTTATGTTATGTTATGTTGTGTTGTGTGTGTTGTGTAGGGTGTTGTGTGTGTTATGTTATTGTTATGTTATGTTATGTTATGTTATGTTATGTTATGTTATTGTTATGCTATGTTATGTTGTGTGTGTTGTGTTGTGTTGCTGTTGTGTAGGTGGTTGTGTTGTGTTATGTTTTGTTATGTTATATTTTTTATTTTTTATATTTTTTTTTTTTATATAGTTATGTTATGTTAGGTTATGTTATGTTATGTTATGTTATGTTATGTTATGTTATGTTATGTTATGTTATGTTGGTTGTGTTGTGTAAGGGTGTTGTGTTGTGTTATGTTATGTTATGTTATGTTATGTTATGTTATGTTATGTTATGTTATGTTTGTCTAATTTATGTTATGTTATGTTATGTTATGTTATGTTGGATTGTGGTTATGTTTGTGTTGTGTTGGTTGTGTGTGTTGTGTTGTGTTTTGTTGTGTTGTGTTGTGTTGTGTGTGTGATGTTTGAGATGTTATTGTTATGTGCTTCACGCATGCTTTAATGGATATAAGCATTTCCCTATATTTCTCAGAGAAACATGTCTGTCGGGTTGTTGGTATTTTCACACCCTGAATCGTCTATTTAAACCAGGTTGGTCCTTTTCTCTTTCTGTGAAAAGAACATCGCTATACTTTTGCAACGCGAAGAGGGCTGGAATCCCGCAGTACAATGAACGTTCAATAAAAAAATTTGTAGGCCTTTATGAAAATAGTTTTGTAACTAGAAGCTTAAGGGAGAGGCGCAGACTAACAGGCATAAGTTAAGAATAAATGACATGTGTTTTGGTGAGGAATTATGCGGTACTGTGACAAGGGACGCCTAAATAGGGTACTGCTGTGATCTCACCTCTCAAGGCCTATGATTAGTTATTTGTGTTTATTGTTACGTCTTTATGAAGGCTTTTACCTGAAGCAAATTGCAGAACAAGCTATGGGGGAGGAGCTGTCAATTCAACGTGCATAATTCACGGTGCGGCTACAGTCGCGTTGCTTGCTTGGTCAGCATGGTCAGGTCTGCATGCGTGCAAGTGCTTGTTTGGCAGGATTTCAATATTTTGTTAACTTATGGCTGTAGTATGTCGGCGCTTCTCCTTTAAGCCGAATAATGGTGTTTTGTACCTTTGTCTGGTGCTGTGGGATATGTTTACGGTTATTTTGCCACCAGTTCTCATTGCCGTACCATGAAAGCATTTTTCTATTCAACTATAGGCCTAATTTATCAACACACATGATTCGATTTGTCACAATCGGAGAAATTTCAGGACACCGATGCTCACAGAACTGTTACACGGACAGGACAACACAATTGACCGATATAAAAGTAAAACGCTAAGGTTCAATGATTATGCAATCAATTACCGTCCATTCCCGTGACCGTATATTCTGTTTGTAGGTTATCTTCATTACCAATGACAACCACAACGACTCATGATTACATAAATCTGTACAGGGTCATTTGATAATTGGACAGATTTGCCGCTAAACTTGTTTTCGTGGGTTCAACTTTATCTTTCAACAATTTCTTATTTTTTCTGTATTCATGCGGATCGGGAAAATTTTGCACGGTAACTGTTTTCTGCTCGGAGTTTAAACACAATGGCAATACGTGTATTTCGTAACATCCTCAGGCGGTTGCCAGCGACACAAGAATGAAATGTATAATTATTGCATACAGAGTAGGAATGAGATATAATCGTTCGGATTACGTTCTTGTTAGCTTACTTCATCACTGACTGATTGGTGCAAGAATCAGATGTTTGATGGTCCCTAAGCCGAAGGTAACTTTTGATTTAACTGTCAAGGTCAGATTTTGACATTGACCTTAGTTTCAGAACAGTCATCTACGTCGGTAACTGTGAGTAAAACGTACACACTTTCTTAAGAACGTGATATGATTTTACATTTGATTTGATTCATACTTTTCATTGAATCACTTCAGTTGCTATTAAGTGTGGAAGGGTCACCTGATATCATTTTAAATTTCCTCTCTGGTATCAATATTTCTTATTTGTATATTTTCGATGAATTCGCGGAAATTCTGATGTCATGTAGGGTAATACGATAAACTGACCAGAATGTGGTGAAGTGCTTTCTGTTCAAATTTTGAAGCCGTTTGTCAACAAAGGGACGCACTTAAAGACATCTTTACATTGTGGAAGGCCATTTAAAATGTCAAGGCTGTGATTCTGTCTCTATGGGTAGTGTTTGATAGACAAAAACCTCGGGCTTAGAACACCGATGTTACATAGATTATGCATCACTCGCAATTGAACGACAAGCTTTCATTATAAATTATGTATGTGGACAGTTCTTATAAAGCGTCTGTGGCGGGAAACTGCAATAGTCACTCATTTTTTCCTTCTTATTGCACTTATTGATCGTTTTTCGAATTTTGAGTGTTTTCATTTTGTTTAGTTTTTTCTTGTAGCTATCGAGAACTGTATTGCAAGATGTATAATGTAGTTCATTTTAATAACTTTGTTAATGAATGATTGCCCTTACAGACGTCGTTCTTGTGGCTTGATTGACTGCAGAGGGTCCATTCGATGACACCTTGCAGTGTTTACACTTACTGTACTGGGCTATGTTGGCTCCTGAATACTGGGGGGGGGGGGCTCGGAGGCCCCTTTGATCTCTGGCCGTCGACCGCGATCGGACGAAATCGGCCACACGTGGGCTTGCCAGTACTCTACAAATTGTATTTTTTTTTTACAAATATATGGTTCGTTTCATTGTTATGCTATTTATGCGTTGATTTTTTTGCAAATCCGTCTTTTCCCTTAAATGCATTTAATAAGCTCCAATGTGCTAATTTTTGGTTCGATACTCTTTGTTCTGTTTTTAGAATTTGCCACAAAATTTCGATATCTACCATTATTCCTGTATGTTTTTATTGTTTTTTCTTTCTTATGTATTTCTTTTGTTTTTTGACCTTTTGTTTTTCATTGTTTTTCGAGCAATTTTGTCGGCGGAACACTGTTGCGATCATAATGCATAATATACTTAATCACCCCCTATTGAATGTATTAACAAAAATTATTTAATAATTTATGTTTTTGGCTGAAAACACAATTTACATTGAAATTGTTACATGGTTCCGTGTTTGAGCATTTTTGGTGCGCATGCACGTACAATTATGCGTAACTCCGGAACACGTCCCGGACATCGCGAAAATGGTCTTAAACGGATGCGGGAGATTCACGGAACAAAGTGCGACACGTCGCGGCGATATCTTTTCGCGTCGCGGGTATATCGCGCGAAACGGGTAAGGGGGGGGGATGAAACTGCAGAGGGTCCATCATGACCCCGTGCAGTTAGGGTTAAAGATCAACTCCAATCTCTTATAATCTCCGTTACAGTATTTGAATTACATTCCTCAAGAAGTTAAACCAAATTTTCGTGATGTCGTGATAAATCCTCGATGTATGCAAGACTTCAGCGAAGACTTTACATGCACGTGCGCAATCATGCAAAGTTTAAATGCAAGAAAATCCTACCGATACAGAAAATCGGATTGTAGATTTCCAGTCGTCACAATTACAACTAATCCTGGTTTGAGATTTTGAGACCTTGTAATGATCGTCGACTCTAACGACATCTGAATGACAAAAAGTCACGTGATAGACCTAACCAGTGCTATTATTCATCGTACACGCTTTCCTACACTCTAAGAAATAAAGGTGCGTACAAGGTGCAACTTTGCGGGGAAAGGTGCAGGCCATTTCCTCCGCGGTATTGGAGCAAATTTGCACCTCTCACGGCTATGCACTCACCCCACTGCATGGGAGGGTGCAAGTTTGCACATTTTCGGTGAGTTTTTTTGCATCTAAAATAAGGTGCAAGTTTGCACCTGCCTGATATTGAAAAGTTGAAAATAATGCACCTTTTAACACACTTTAATCAGGTGCAAATAAGAACCTTTTTTATTCAAGGTGTTCCCAGTGTGACATTGGTCTGCAGCTTTAAAGGAGCAAAGTTGAACCTATTTTTCTTAATGTATAGCCTATGTTTTGTTCATTCGCTCATCGGCGTTGTTCGTGTCACTCGCATAACTGGTTTCGAAGAATGTTCTATCTTGTGTTTGGTTCAGGCTAAAAATAAAACCTCATATTGGCCACAGACGCGCATATCCCTTGATATACAAGACTCTCTCAACTGAAGCAGACTTGTTGTTCAATACATTCTCCACTTTGCACACTGTATACGATATTCTGTCCACCGAGTTGGATACACTGAATGTCAAAATGTCACCCTGCTTTCTGAATTCCAAGCATATTCCATGTGGAATGATTAAATATAAACCAAACTATTTGAGCATTGCATGTGACGGAGAAGCCCCCTTGTGTCTCCATACCCTCCAGCACATATCGAGATTTATTAGTGAAACGGGCATCCATACTCATTTCTCAAGTTTGTCCTTTGATTTTCAAAGACAAGGACCTCGATAGATTGGGGCACAAAACCACATCTATTTATATCAAGTTAGATGTTGCGGATAAGTATGGATGCGGTGACAGTATATTTCGCTTCACTAGATTAACAATCAAGGGTTCATGAAATGTCAACTTTCAAAGATGCCATGTTTGTCATACACATTCAATTCGGAAAATAATTTCATTGACAGTTTCTGGCATTGATAAAACACTTTGCATTCGAAAAATGTAAGTTCGTTGACATTTAAGTTATTTAAGAATAAACGAAAACCGTAGCAGACGTTGTTTTTAATAAACCTTCATTCAAAATGACAATCAGGAGTCCTATTAAGCGTAAACGATATTATTGGTGAGCCTCTGGGGAGGAAAGGGTGCTATTATGGGAGCTTTTAACTTTTCACCCCTAAAATTCTACAGTATTTTCTGATGCATTCCACAAGTCTGTATAGCAAAACTAATAACATCCAAGCAAGGGGGTACTAAGCAGTCGTATACAACCCCAGTCCACGTGGTTCCACTATCATGGCTGGGCTAAGGGCTGTGATATTGGCCCGTATTCTGCATACATGTACGTGTAAAGCCGTTTTAGCTATGATTAAAACATAGATCATTTTATAGTATTTATGGTTAAAATCATATCCGAAGTCTGGTCTGCGTAAATATCCGAAGTTAGACCGAGTTTTAAACTTCACTTTCTGAATTGCGGTTTAAGTGAAATCCCAGTATAACTAAACCACACTTACAGAAAATGAAATTAAGTTAAACGACTTAAACCTGACTTAGACTCGAAGTCTGATTTAAATCCAATTTAACTATAAAGTAAACTTGTGTCAAAGAAATTTACTGGACTTGGTTAAACCCGATTTGGGCCATTGAGTTTTTAATTGCTCAGGTCACGGTTCCCATGCATGGAAATTTGATTAATTAAATTAGATTTTTCCATAATTTCAATAAATGTTATCGAAATCAGAGGTAAGGAAATTCTCTCAAGTAAACATTCGACTTTGGGCCCAGTTTGCAGTATTTATGGTGACAAACTTATTTATATCCTGATAGTTCCCGTTTTAGATACAATCCAAATCTCCTGTCTCCACGTTATTAAGCCCAAAGCTCATATGAGAAATGGCAACAATAAAATATAAATCTTTGTATTGACAAAATAAGAATCTTTTAGAGAAATAAATCTACATCATTATTACTCACAAAATAAAAAAGACAGTGTTTTCAGGACTTGTTTCAAGAATGATTTACCTTATACCCTACGCCACTCATGTTTATATACACTGGGTTCGTTTCAAAAATCAGAATAACGGGAATTTATTGATGTGCATATCTTTTTCAAGGGAATTTTTCTTTCCCATGTTTTCATCACGCAAACTTCTGTCATGTTTCATCGTCACCTATACCCCTGAGGCTTGAGCCCCCTCAAACGTTTTGGCTCATTACGCCTCTGATGTCATGTAAAACGACTGGTTTATAAAGATACAGGGGCAGGATTCCCAGAAGGAGAACTAACATCATAAATATCCTTTCCATGAAAGGTCACTTGAAGACCAAATTTATCAACTTCTCTGGTTGTAATACGTATACATTGCATCTGAAGGAGTAGTCAATTATTTATGCACCTGATGAACTCCCTGCTAAAGCGTACCCAAGACAATAATGGTGTTTATAAGTTATACAGTGAGTGACTACTCTAATACATTACCCGCGTCACATTTTTTTTTTACCAAGCTGTGTATTATCTTTACCCTGAGAATTATATATTTTTTTCGAATCTATAATTAACAATGATTAAAGGAAGATGTAGCCAGCAACCAAGAGGAATAAGTTAACAACGATTTTGGGTTCTTGCCAACCAATGAGATCGCGCGTGCTCTGGCCTTGAGCTGACCCTACTGTACGTGACCATTGCATGTCGCCCGACGTGTGCTAATTGCGCTGTACTAATGAATGCACTTTTTGAATCGATAAGCTCCTCCCCCTGTAGCTCTTTCGGTGAAGTTTCTTCTGTGAAAAAAAAAATTATCAAAGACTTGATATTAACAGAAATTAACTAATTGATAGGACTTGCTGAGGTTAAGTGTCAAACAGTACCCCTTATTTAGGCTGTCTTTATCACCATGTAGTACCATAATTCCCACAATACTCACAATGTTTTTTTTTTCTTAACTTATTCCTGTTAGTTGTCGGTTACATATTCCTTTAATTGACGTTTTGCATTGAAACATTTTTTCCTACCAGTAATTTTACATTCATTCTGTCCTTCGTTGTCATTCGGCATTAAAATTAAAGTTGATATCAACCCCAATGCAACCCCACATTCAATTAGTCATCGGCTAATCTCAGTGGTATATGAATCTGGAAGTCACAGCAGAAACTTTAATTAAACACCAGTAGTACTTGACTTCACGATGCATGCCAAAATGGGTAACCCAAAAGGGTTTTTATCACGAAAACAAATTGATTTGCAGATTTACAATATTGTATATATAAATTTTAAAGAGAAACTATGTTCTTCTTTCCAATGATACCTTACATGAATCATAAATCGTACCAGGATCCATGCTTGAATCAATATCACGCAGTTGATCGTGGTTTTTTTTTTACTCTTTACACGCTGAATTTATTCTGAGGGGATAATGATGACGATTGTTCTTTTCATTTTTCTTTGAATTTTGCTTTCCTTAGTGCAGTATTGAAAATGGTAATTTTTCTATAGCTGTTACTTAAGCACACTCCCTCTTTTTTAATGTCCTGTACAAAGGTGAAGGAGAAAAATAATTAGGATTGTTCCAGTTTAATTGTACGATTGCACAGATGCAACATTCACGAGCAAAGGGTTACAACAATGCCAAAATGCACTTTTGGAGAGTTTGGGTAAATGGATCTAAGTGTGAAATGGATGCTTTTACATGATAAGTTACATCCTCATTTAGACTGACACAATGACATATGCTTTTTAAGTTTACAAAGCTAATGTAATGGTAATTGGAAGTGTACACATGTAATTGTTCAGATCAATTCGACACAAAGCTCCATAAGAACGGAGCATTTTTTGAACGGATCGTCTCATCATTATCGGTTTATTACGTAACTCTTCAATTAAATCCACAAATCGTGAGTGACATTAGACGGGCTACTCTACCAGTCTTTCATTTATTAATTAAAACTTGCAAAAAGGTGCATTTTGGCATATTCTTGTCTTCATCAACATACATGCCATCAATTATGGGAGTTAGGTATCACTGGGAAAAGAGCTCCTTTAAAAGAAAATCATCTACCTTATAACTCTTCCAAACAATTTATCTTAATATGAACCCTTTAAATTGTGATTCCTTTTTTTTATAATACGCACTGTAGAATCGTTTTTAACCTGAATTGAGACCACCTTCAAACCCATGCTTCTTCCCTTTAAGGGTGAAAGGACGAGTTACGAGAGTTGAAAGACACAATACTTGTCTTTTTACTTGAACAATTATCATCTCTTGTTTTTCAATTATATGCTGGTACATTCGACACTACTCGAAACTGTCGCGTAAATTGGACCTCCGCCCAATAAATATCCTCTTTAAGTATACTCTCTTAATTGTCTTCGTCATTGTAAAATAAAATATAAATTGAAGATTAGAAATGGGATGACTCATCAATCATCCTCAATCCCTACACAAATATGGCTCTCTGTCAACATGAAGTGGAAACTGAAATTAAAAAGGCATGACATAACATTTCAGGTGAAGATGATAATGAGTCAATCTGTGTATGCGACCGCCAAACCAGGAACAGAGATATAGATTCCATTTCATGGTTTACAATCTTTTGATTCACTTTAATCATGACAGGGAAATACAAATACAAAACTGTACGTATAAGCGAAACCATGACCACTTTGATCAGTAAAAATACGTGCAACAAACCAACACGAATGAATAGAGAATATATTCCCAGCTTTATAATTATGTAGGCGTAGGCCTAATGCAACATCAATTCCTGAAACTACTGACATATATAGAAAAAATATATATGTGACATGTTTATATATTAGCATATCTATTACACCAAAATTATTTCATATAATATCATCCAATATTTGAATAAACTAGATAGAGTTAGCTCGGTAAGAAAATTCCATACCACCATTCAACATCACTAACACGTACCTCATGCTCCTACGCATTGATTTATGTACAAGTATTATTGATTCATATTTGACGCTGGAACCTATCGATGTTCCTAAAATAAAACCAGAAAACGGCTGAAAATTTAGGTGCAGAGGCGGCCGGGAGAGGTGAGGGGGCGCTGGATCTAGGCATGCAGTTTCCCACTTTTCCCCACCCCCTTCTATTTTGTTACATCTCCCTGATGGACAGATTTTCCTCCTGTGGTTACACACCTAGATACAGTAGTATTCTATCATTTAGACTCACATCGTCTAACATTAACAAGAAAAATCTTGGTGTGACCTGTTATGCACATATTTTTGTAGGCTTACAAGCATGACAAGTGACTGCAGTTGGCTGCAGGAATAAGATAGGGAGCATGCATACCGCTGAAATCTGGTTGCCCTTCGCGTGGATTTGTTGTGTATACAGGGATGTATTTTTAATTTAAAAATATATATTACAAAGTATATCTGTATAATTTGTTCTTTTTTCGGAAATACAAACAACAAATATTAATGACTCCATCCCTCGATATTGCAGTCCACTACTAAGGTGATCTGCAAATCAAGACGACGCGCTTCGCGCGATGGAATTATTATCTTTACCCTGAGAATTATATATTTTTTTCGAATCTATAATTAACAATGATTAAAGGAAGATGTAGCCAGCAACCAACAGGAATAAGTTAACAACGATTTTGGGTTCTTGCCAACCAATGAGATCGCGCGTGCTCTGGCCGTTGAGCTGACCCTACTGTACGTGACCATTGCATGTCGCCCGACGTGTGCTAATTGCGCTGTACTAATGTATGCACTTTTTGAATCGATAAGCTCCTCCCCCTGTAGCTCTTTCGGTGAAGTTTCTTCTGTGAAAAAAAAAATTATCAAAGACTTGATATTAACAGAAATTAACTAATTGATAGGACTTGCTGAGATTAAGTGTCAAACAGTACCCCTTATTTAGGCTGTCTTTATCACCATGTAGTACCATAATTCCCACAATACTCACAATGTTTTTTTTTTCTTAACTTATTCCTGTTAGTTGTCGGTTACATATTCCTTTAATTGACGTTTTGCATTGAAACATTTTTTCCTACCAGTAATTTTACATTCATTCTGTCCTTCGTTGTCATTCGGCATTAAAATTAAAGTTGATATCAACCCCAATGCAACCCCACATTCAATTAGTCATCGGCTAATCTCAGTGGTATATGAATCTGGAAGTCACAGCAGAAACTTTAATTAAACACCAGTAGTACTTGACTTCACGATGCATGCCAAAATGGGTAACCCAAAAGGGTTTTTATCACGAAAACAAATTGATTTGCAGATTTACAATATTGTATATATAAATTTTAAAGAGAAACTATGTTCTTCTTTCCAATGATACCTTACATGAATCATGGATCGTACCAGGATCCATGCTTGAATCAATATCACGCAGTTGATCGTGGTTTTTTTTTTACTCTTTACACGCTGAATTTATTCTGAGGGGATAATGATGACAATTGTTCTTTTCATTTTTCTTTGAATTTTGCTTTCCTTAGTGCAGTATTGAAAATGGTAATTTTTCTATAGCTGTTACTTAAGCACACTCCCTCTTTTTTAATGTCCTGTACAAAGGTGAAGGAGAAAAATAATTAGGATTGTTCCAGTTTAATTGTGCGATTGCACAGATGCAACATTCACGAGCAAAGGGTTACAACAATGCCAAAATGCACTTTTGGAGAGTTTGGGTAAATGGATCAAAGTGTGAAATGGATGCTTTCACATGATAAGTTACATCCTCATTTAGACTGACAATTTACAATGACATATGCTTTTTACGTTTACAAAGCTAATGTAATGGTAATTGGAAGTGTACACATGTAATTGTTCAGATCAATTAGACACAAAACTCCATAAGAACGGAGCATTTTTTGAACGGATCGTCTTATCATTATCGGTTTATTGCGTAACTCTTCAATTAAATCCACAAATCGTGAGTGACATTAGACGGGCTACTCTACCAGTCTTTCATTTATTAATTAAAACTTGCAAAAAGGTGCATTTTGGCATATTCTTGTCTTCATCAACATACATGCCATCAATTATGGGATTCTTTTTTTTATAATACGCACTGTAGAATCGTTTTTAACCTGAATTGAGACCACCTTCAAACCCATGCTTCTTCCCTTTAAGGGTGAAAGGACGAGTTACGAGAGTTGAAAGACACAATACTGTCTTTTTACTTGAACAATTATCATCTCTTGTTTTTCAATTATATGCTGGAACATTCGACACTACTCGAAACTGTCGCGTAAATTGGACCTCCGCCCAATAAATATCCTCTTTAAGTATACTCTCTTAATTGTCTTCGTCATTGTAAAATAAAATATAAATTGAAGATTAGAAATGGGATGACTCATCAATCATCCTCAATCCCTACACAAATATGGCTCTCTGTCAACATGAAGTGGAAACTGAAATTAAAAAGGCATGACATAACATTTCAGGTGAAGATGATAATGAGTCAATCTGTGTATGCGACCGCCAAACCAGGAACAGAGATATAGATTCCATTTCATGGTTTACAATCTTTTGATTCACTTTAATCATGACAGGGCAATACAAATACAAAACTGTACGTATAAGCGAAACCATGACCACTTTGATCAGTAAAAATACGTGCAACAAACCAACACGAATGAATAGAGAATATATTCCCAGCTTTATAATTATGTAGGCCTAATGCAACATCAATTCCTGAAACTACTGACATATATAGAAAAGATATATATGTGACATGTTTATATATTAGCATATCTATTACACCAAAATTATTTCATATATAACATATCATCCAATATTTGAATAAACTAGATAGAGTTAGCTCAGGAAGAAAATTGCATACCACCATCCAACATCACTAACACGTACCTCATGCTCCTACGCATTGATTTATGTACAAGTATTATTGATTCATATTTGACGCTGGAACCTATCGATGTTCCTAAAATAAAACCAGAAAACGGCTGAAAATTTAGGTGCAGAGGCGGCCGGGAGATGTGAAGGGGCGCTGGATCTAGGCATGCAGTTTCCCACTTTTCTCCACCCCCTTCTATTTTGTTACATCTCCCTGAATGGACAGATTTTCCTCCTGTGGTTACACACCTAGATACAGTAGTATTCTATTATTTAGACTCACATCTGCACTGTGAGTATGTTATGTCTAACATTAACAAGAAAAATCTTGGTGTGACCTGTTATGCACATATTTTTGTAGGCTTACAAGCATGACAAGTGACTGCAGTTGGCTGCAGGAATAAGATAGGGAGCATGCATACCGCTGAAATCTGGTTGCCCTTCGCGTGGATTTGTTGTGTATACGGAGATGTATTTTTAATTTAAAAATATATATTACAGGGTATATCTGTATAATTTGTTCTTTTTTTCGGAAATACAAACAACAAACATTAATGACTCCATTCCTCGACATTGCAGTCTACTACTAAGGTGATCTGCAAATCAAGACGACGCGCTTCGCGCGATGGAATTCCATTAAAGGGCAGTTGCTTTTTTTGATATAACATGCATACATAGCTAACCAAAACACTAAGGATCCAGAAGGATTCACAGCAACTCCGTTGAGTTGCAGTAAAATAATAACCAATGGGGGGGGGGGGGAGTGGGGGTGGTACACACAATTTATGAATTACCATTTTCCAAAGGAAACTCGTGCACACGGCTCTTAAAAGAAAGACTGGGGCTTCATACGAGACCAGGGTTGGCCGAAGTGGAAAATACTGGCGGTAAATACCGGTAAATACCGCCTCAAATTTTTTTTAGGAGAGTAGGAAATAGTTGGAAATACAAGGAAATACTACAAAATATACTTCATGAATATGTTTAGATATTGCCCAAGCATTTGCCTATATAGTATTTTCTAGTATTTCCCTGTACCTCCCCATACATCTTGAGTACTTCCTAGCATTTCCCGGTATTTCACAGTATTTCCCGCCCAGGTGGGAAATACCTAAATTTCCCGGGAAATTGCCAACCCTATACGAGACATTGTTCCAAAAACATGGTCTGGAAGATTGTTCCAGACCCTAGAAGCTGTGTGGATGAACCTTCTATCCATCTGATGATTTTTTTTTTTTTTTTTTGCGGAAGGAATCGAAACAGCGCGGTTGGGAAAAGAAGTACTGGCCCTGGTCATACGCCTCTTTTCTGGGGGCGAAGGGAGCATTTCATTTACTGGCATTTTGTATAAGACACGGGCAGCTGCGAACTGACGCCTATGAGTCAGTCTTGGAAAAGATATATTTTGGTAAGCAGTGGCTTCATCAACCTCAATAACCTTCAGAGACTTTTGTTTCATTTGACATGCAAAACACGTATTGCGGGGAGAAGTGCATCAACAGTCAAGTTCCTCCATACTTATCTGAACTTATTTCAATCAGCCAACCATTCAGGTAATCTCTCCTCTCCTCACAAGGCATCATGATAGTCCATCCATCTGCCAAGATGCTCTGTACGCTTGATGAAATGTCGTTTTCAACTGCTGCACCCCAACTCTGGAACCGACTACCTCAATATCTCAGTCTCAGTCTCTTTCTTTATCTCGTTTAATCTCTTCAAATAACAACTCAAACTTCAAAGATTGTTCTTGAAATTAAAGCGCAAGTTTAGTTTTGGCGATTTTTCTTGTATTTGAAAGCTTTATGCCCAAAGGTCATATCACACCAATAACAGATTCTGAATGTCTTTAGGGGTTTTGTTATGAATCAATGAAAAATCTCGGGACCCCCGACATTTTTGACTATATTTTACATTAGTGCATCCAAAGGGTTAATAAGGTTATCTGTATTATACCTCATCAGAAAGATCAGACTCTGCGTATTATTATTATTATTATTAATTATTATAAAGAAAAAATGCCTCAAGAATCAAATGAGTAGGAAGTTTACTGAACACATACCATAATAGCATGAATATCCAGGGTGGAAGGATTTGTCTTAAATTTGTTTAATTGACGAAAAACATGCACCTTTTGAAGTAGAAATTGTATCCACAGCAAGCTACATACAACACATTTAACGTCACTCACAGCAGTTTCTGATAGTCGCAACAAATCAATGAAAGAGGAAATGTTGGACTGTACAATTTTCACAATAAAAATCTTAAACAGTATTTTTTTACTATTTTGATATCATTGTCAGATTGTGTATGTGTTCTAAGTAATACACTCATGATTCTTCCAGTCTTGTCTTTTCCCTTTAGGAGTCTGCTAAGCGGACCAGTTTTGGGATATAATATTTCAGGAGTGCATACAATACAGCATTGAATGTGCACATTTTTAAGAGTCACATGCGGTGCAGCAAATACTTTTGTAAAGTTATTTTGACTAAGCTCTTTAAGCTTTTAAGTGCATGAAGTAGTCCAGAGGATTTCACCCCTGTTTCGAAATACGTGTACTACCGGCTAGTCTACCAAACACATGAAACGTTCATGATCATGGCATTTTAATATTTTTTCCCATCAATCGTTATAAAAAAAGTACTTGAAATATTACAGAAAGTCAAAGAAAACATTTGCAAAATTCTTATGTATTTTATTTGTTTCCAGATTTAAAAGGAAAGAACTAATTCTATTTGAGACGTATTTATATACACTATAAAAAGCGTGTTTAGCATTTAAACATTAGTAAATAGAAAGTGATGGCAAAATATGGCAAAAATGTGTTTAAAAAATAAATGTTTTATATGATTATTGACACTTGGCGTTTAGATATTGGACATCGGTGTTTAGTGATTTGACACACGATGTTTAGCCTCTGAACACGTTTACAAAGTGATAGCAGTATTTAAAAAAGTGATTACTTGCTAAACACAGTATACTCTGCAAAAACTGGGGTGTTAGATTTAACACCCAGGGTGTTGCACAATATGAATACCGGAAAAGTGTTGATTTTCAACACCCTGGGTGTTAAAACCAATGCTCTTGGTGTTTGAAGTAATTTGTTTGGTGTTAAAATAAATTTTACACCACGTCTGGTATCTAAATTGTGCAACACCATGGGTGTTAAATTTAACACCCCAGTATTTGCAGTGTATACGGTTTTTCAGATAGGAAAAAAACCCAACCTCGAACAGGTGCTGAACGACAAAAAAATGGATATCAACTGAAGAAGATGGTATCAGAGAGTAATATGCTTTGATCCTTAGGTTGCAACAAGTGGGATACGTTTAGCCACGGAAACTTCACACAGTGGAGCAGAGTAATGCTTTCCGGGACTCTTTTAATCTGGGGAAAATACCAGATGTCGCCAATTACCAACTGTATCGTGCTGCGGAACATTAATCCTGAAACTACAGGAGCTATGAATGAATTGGTAATGACAATCACCATTTTGATATGACACGTCAAGTCCTAGTTCTTGAAAATGTTTACGCCAGGCAAAGTGAAATTCAGCCCGATAAATTCGAGTGGCACGTCAAGATTATATTATTACTGATTGAAGAATATAGTATTCAATGAAATATACGTTACACAAATTATGACGAACACTTGTTTGCATTCCTAATATTAAAAATATAAAATCGGCAGACATGGCAGAGAACCGTGGAAAGTCGGTAAAAGAACGGGGAAAAATAAGGCCTCATACAGTTTCGGACTTTTATAAATATAATGTTGTGAGTTATTCATGTCTGGATCTGGACCTGTTTGTTTGTTTGCTTGCCTTGTTGTATTTAGAATGAGCGTGATGAGATCCAAATTTATTCATGTTATTTCTACTATTTCTAGAAATTAATATAATTACCTGCAGCGTCTAGTCCCAACATCAGTATCCTGGATTCGCGATCCCCGCTGATTGGAAATCTGCAGTCCACACTCAAAATATCTGATAGTTTTCCCATCACGTGACCCATGGTTGAAACCCTGGTCGATGGCGACGAAGGTGATGTTATAGATGGCAACACGGAATTAAATCACCTAGTATAGAACCCTCGAAGAGGGCCTCCAAGAAATGGTGTCAGTTGGCCTGTCGGTGTTGCAATTCCCCCTTTTCTCCTTCTCTTCTCTTTCCTGTAAGTTGTCAAAATTGCTCAAACCGTGACAGAAGAAGCCAGACCCAGACTCTGCTAACGGAACAGCTTCATTATGCAACGACTGCCGAAGTTGACGCTAATCTTCATAAATCCCTTTACAAGGTATTTATAAGTAACTGTCCAGGAGTTCTACGGCTAGTGCTACCCTGGGTTTTCGACAACAACGAATTCTCGCTAGTACTGCGGTCGGCATTCGTGCATGTACTATCATGTATCCAGCTGGTGTAATTCAAGGATAGTAAGTCCTTCTAAAAAACAAACCCCCAAAACGAAGTAGTTAATATTATTGTCAGTAAAGTTGCTCATGAACCCATTACACTGTCGGCTTACTAAAGAGTAACGGTTCAGTCGAAAGTTTACGTTTCAAAGGGCAAGATAGCGCTCGTCCGCGTAACACTAACAGTGTTGAAGTTAAATGTTGTTGTCTTCTGCTCCGGTGTGCTAAACAGCCTTCCGCAACTAAGATTGAAGTGTATTCTCAAATAGTCAGACCAGAAAGACCAAATTGTAGCGTCTAAATCCAACGAGGAAAAGAGTGAGATATAACACTCCGGCGGGCTTGCATGACATTAGTATAACTGATCGGTGAGTAATCCGGGCTTTCCTCTGCAGACTACATTCGTTGATGTGTGACGAGTTTGGTTCACCACAACGATATGTATGTCAGCGTGTGCCTGCACACAACAGCGAGCAGGCGACTGGCGAGTAGTTTAAAAAACGCGACAGTGCATAGCTATTCAATGCTTGCACACACACAATTCGTTGGTATTATTACAGACTGCACAAGCTATTGACAGTGTCCAATTATTTTCAAGCTTGGAAGGTTCACGCAAGAAATTTGAATAAGACGAAGAACCAGAAGAAGATTGAGCACAACAACGTTTATCTATCCGACCGGCCTCCTTCTGATGGTGTGTAAATACTGAACTATTGAACGTACACCTCCGCTGTCAGTAAAAGAATCTCAGAGAGAGTGCGCATGTGTTGTGAGAGGCAAAGTTTTCAGCCAATGAGGTTGTATTGTTTCGGAACTCCTGAAAGTCAATCGGTGATTAGTTCACAAACTCCGGAATCAACTCACTCAATGTGTTTACAAAGAGTATTTGTTTCCTTACGGCCTTCCCCCCCCCAAAGATCTTTGAATTTTCGTGTCAATATTATTTGTAATTCAAAATGATTCTCAGTTTGGACTGCTATTTTTTAAATAAATAGTTGTTTCGTTAGAAGTGTCATACTTTGTGGGTTGAAATGCAATTATTGTAAAACTTGCAACAATGAATCAACTCCTGACTAAAAAATAACATATCATGCGTCCTATTATTAACTCATCATTTTCCATAGCATCATCAAAATATAGTTTTGATTTTATTTTCATGTGTAACCAAAGTTCTTCAACTAAAATAGATCCCATTTCTGAGTAATTGAAGAAAGTTTTGGATTTTACTTTCATATGAAACCAACGTTTTTCGATAACAATATAGATCCACATTATATAAAGCATACCCTAATTGTCTTGGCACAAGTTTTGTCGATCATGAATTCAGGATGTATGTTCAGAAATTGTATCATTAATTCGTCGTCGTCACAGCATACTCTAGTCAGAGCGTAGCTTCTCTTACGGCAGCGTGGTACAACCGTCTATTTTGAGCCATTCTAGTTGCTTTCTCCATGGTACCAAATGCCTCCCTCACTGTTTTGTCCCATTTACATCTTGGTCTTCCTCTACTACGTTTACCAGGAATGTGTGCCCCAAGGACCCTCTTCTCCAGACCATTATGTCTCATGATATGACCAAAGTATCCTAGCTTCTGTCTCCTCACATATTGCAGTAGCCAGTCACTAGGCACATTGAGCTCATTCCTGATGTCTTCATTTGTCCGTCGTTCCACCCAGGGGACTCTCAAAATCCTGCGATAACATTTGCTTTCAAAAGCAGTGATTTCTTCATCATTAATTATCGTTAATCAATATATAATCAATTTAATGAAGCAGCAAACAAATTTCCTCAAATACAAATTTTCACGACGAACTAACAAAAAATTAGATGAACATAATCGTCCTTTCTCGACAGTTATTCTCAGCTTACCAACAGTCGTTTCTTCTTACACTTTACAATATCCTGTCAAAAACGACTACTATTTCCACTACTACTTCTACTACCACTACTACTACTACTACCACCACTACACTACTACTACTACTACTATTACTACTACTACTACTACTACTACTACTACTACTACTACTACTACTACTACTACTACTACTACTACTACTACTACTACTACTACCACTACTACTACTACTACTACTACTACAGCTACTTCTACTACTACTTCTACTACTACTATTACTACTACTTCTATTACTACTACTACTATTACTACTACTACTATTACTACTACTACTACTACTACTACTACTACTACTACTACTACTACTACTACTACTGCTGCTGCTACTACTACTACTACTACTACTACTACTACTACTACTACTACTACTACTACTACTACTACTTCTATGTTCCTTCTACTACTACTACTACTACCACCACCACCACCACCACTACTACTACTACTACCACCACCACCACCACCACTACTACTACTACTACTACTACTACTACTA
>JZLH01S0626088.1:21821-24421 GCA_001188425.1 Eucidaris tribuloides | reverse complement strand
TAGTTTTTTACACAATTTTCAATTTTCGGCGCGCTTTGCGCGCAAGATTCTACATTATATGTAAGCGCGTCGCAAATTTTGGACATGTTTCTTACTTTTGCCTCCTCCCCAATCCGAAAAAAGGACCGACGTTCTTGCATATAGGCGTCGAAACAAGGAGGCTGATGTGAACCATGCTACCTAATTTAATTATTGTAGTTTGAATATAAGATAGACCCCCCCCCCCAGTGGCGTACCGTGGGTCAACTCATTGAGGGGGCACCCAGCCGCACCTCAGAAAATGTATTTTCAGATACACTGTAGTGGATGTTAAGCGCTGCGCATACGCCAAGCGTAAGGTAGGGGTACTTTGGTTTTTGTATGGTAATGTAACCATTGTAGTAATTTGTGATAAAATTGTCATTTTTCGTTTTTATTTAAACAGAAATCTATTTTGCATGTATGTCATGATTGGTTAAAAGGGAATTCCGCGAGCGAGTGTAGCGAGCGAGCGGTTTTGAAAAAAAAATGGCAATCCAAGGACAAAAAACACGTTTTGCGGTGTATTCTTTCAAAATAATTTATATACTACTAACAAACTGAATTATGCAATGGGATACCGTGGGTCAACTCCTCCTCCTACGTCATACTGCACTGAAAATGTATATTTGTTTCCATATTGTTACAAGTGGTTAAAAGGCAATTTTACGTTTGGGCACAAATGGAATGATACAAGTGTTATATAACCCTTTATCCGATTCGAAATTTAATTTTACAGGAATACGGAATGGCGCATAAGGAAAAGGTGTGCCACGTGGGTAATAGATTATCAAGGAGGAATGTCTACACCAAACTGTTTGATTTTGATGAGGGCATGTAACTACAATAGTGCCTATATTGCTGGTTCGAAGTAAATTAGGGAGGCAGTCCTGCGAGCGAGCGCAGAGAGCGAGCGGATTTGAAAGCGAAAATAATTTCTTTGGGGAAAGGGAAAGAAGAAAAAAATACTCTCAGTAAACTTATCCCGCTATGTATTCTAGTTCAATATAAGTTGGTCTACTTGTATTTTTTATGAAAAAAATGGAACCCTAAATTTTCCTGACCAGACGAGCAAGTATTCATAATCATATTTTAGTCCTTTTAACCACTGGGACGGATGGAGTAAGTGGGGTAAGCAGCCAGTTTTATAAAAATATTTCACAAAAGAAATATCTAAATTTATAGCCTCTTTCGAAAGATTTCAGCGATTAATAAGCAAAGCATTCCATTCAACGATAGAAATATCGTGCACTCTTCAAAGATTTGAAAAGATTTGAAACAAATTATTTAGAATCATGAAACGGCCAGCAAGAGTACAATTTTCTAAGGGGGGCGAAATATCTGAATTTCGACATTACTCTGGATAAGAGTAACTTTACTTCGTGTGAACGTTTTCGTGAAATATAAATAAAAGTTCTAAACTAAACGTGCATAGCGTCTCTGCCACGATAAATCAATTCGGACTGCCCAAATATACACGTTGTTGCACAAACCCGTGATGCCCCTTTCAGTATAATCAGACCACATTATTGAATAAGCAGAAGTTTTAAATAATAAGAATGAGAACGTAGTTTGTTTCAAAAGGTGCACGAGGGGGGCACTGTCATTACAACGTGTACACCATGCACGTGTGAAAAAACTCGTGAAAAGGGTTGTTTTTTTACGGGCGGACGATGTACGCGCGTACAGTAAAAAGGGTATCAAAATCGTCAAAATCAGAAAAAGGGGTATACTTCTAACAGAAGGCTTACTTTAGAGGTATCTTTTTAAACTTCAATACATGTTTAGGGTATTCTGAGATCGCCGAAAATTACAGTACTTGTTTAGGGTATTCTGAGATCGACAGATAATACTTGTTTAGGGTCCATGTTTAAAGTCTCTACGCGCATGGTGTACACCATGTAATAACAGTTCCCCCCCCCCCGCCCCCGCCCCAGGAGGTGCAGTAAATACAATTCTAGCTCGGTTCGCCCTAGTTTTTGTTCTTTTTTCTTTCTTCTTCGGGTTTTTTTTTTTGCCGGCCGATTCGGGGGGGCACGTGACCCCCCCCCCCGTAGTTACACCACTGCCCCACCCCCACCCCCGCCCTAATAATCCTGCGCGGAAAAGTTTAATATTTTCCATGTGTTTTACCACTTTATTTCTTTGTCTTTATAATTAGAAAAAAAACACCACTACTTACCATCTATCTGAGTGAGTTTTGAGAGACTTCTAATATTTCTTTCCCCCCCCCCCTGTGAACTTGTGTGTAAGTAGATCGCCTACAATTTAATTCACAGTTAATTTCGTTGGTTATTTTTCTTTCATAAAAGTCTTAATGCATACAAAATATGAATGAGAGATTTCTGGATTCAATATGTAAAATTAGGATATACAGATGGCGTCTTTTGGACGTGTTCCTGACCAAAGTTTCAGAGAACATTAATATAATTTTTAAAAAAATCAGCGAAAAGTCATGTCAAACAAACCAACAATTAAACAATTCTGCCGTTTCTTCCACTTGCGGCCCAAAAGGATGCGAGATAACATTATGCGTTCTCTCTTTGGCAGACTAACCACATGATCATGACAAAAACAGTGAA
>JZLH01S0626088.1:11821-16821 GCA_001188425.1 Eucidaris tribuloides | reverse complement strand
TATCAGAGACATTTTGTAGTGTGCAGGATTATGTGATCTGTGTTAAATGTTGCATTTATGCCGTTGATGGGTAAAGACACATGCAGGCTAACATTGTGGGGCTTCAAATAAGAAAAAATGTCAAATTTTGCTATCTGAGCTTCATGGTAATGTTTGAATGGATAAATAAACACCCTCGGATACAAATGTTTGGAATTTTGTGCTGCCACTGGCAAGATATGGATGAATAAACAATTAGTGCTCGAATGGAGTACTAAATAGCCTAGATCTACACACAGTAAGTCTATGGGAGGTAATGGGCAGGTGAATCGGGTCAACTTGCAGATTTTCACTTTTTTAAAGCACTAAATAATCATTTTGAAATACAAATTTTTCACGGCAATACCTTATCAAAGAAACTCGGAGCATGGAGTATTATGTAGCTCACACTTTTCTTTTTAAAGTGTGGTCATTGTTAGTCTGTGGCGTAATATGTCTTTTTTTACTTCCGGGTCATATACAGATATCTACTCTCTGGGGCCGAAGCGGAAAACAAAACCTCGCGAAATTGTCATTGCGGCAAAGAAGCAAGACGACAAGAAACAGGTAGGTCATTTTATAGTGCAAACACCCTGGTGTTAAATTAAACACCTGTGCATGTATTCACAAACGAGTTTAAAGTGAAAGGCTAACATTGTGGAGCTTCAATTTAAAAAATTGTCAAACTTTGATATCTGAGCTATATAGTAGTGTTTGAATGGACAAATAAACACCCCAGAATACAAGAGTTTGGAAGGTTATGCTGCCATTGGCAAGATATGAATGAATAAACAATTAAAACTCGGGGCGAGTAAAAAGAGCCTAGATCTACACACAGTAAGTCTATGGGAAGAAATGGGGAGGTGAATCCGGCCAACTTACGATTTTCACTTTTTTAAAGCACTAAATAATCATTTTGAAATACACTTTTTTCAGAGCTTCATTTTTAGACCTTATCAAAGACACTGGTAGCATTGGGAATCATGAAGCTGAGATTTTTTTTTTTAATTGTGGTAAATGTTAGCTTATCACTTTAATTTAATTCACTTTTTAATTAGCGTACAGGGAAGTGATCTGATTGGGAGAATTAAGTGAACAATTCCCAAGAACCAAATGTGTCGAAATACAGCGCGTCCCAGAAAAAATGTCCCTCTCATAGACTACATAATAATTAGTACAATCAAGTTTTATACTCAATAACTTTACATACATGTATTTAGAAAACCTATTTATTTTTGTAATTCCTGTGAAAACTTAAAAGGTTTCACTTCATTGGTTTTGAATACACAGGCTCTTATGTGACAGCAGTGCTTTTCAGCCCATTCCAAGTTTGATAAAAAGAAAGGCACATCACAGACATATTATACATTGTCACATGCTTCACTTGAATTATGCCAATGACTGTTCATTCACTTTTTAAAATGAAAACTAATCAAAGTTTTATTCCATTGGTTGTGTTTGCTTTCACAGAGTAATGTTCACTTATGGTTTGTCCTTTTATGTCCAGCTTGTTTTTTTTTTAATATGAAGTTATTAAAGTTTTCGAAAACAAAGAAATACTTACAGGTCTGTTTTTAGATTTGAGCAAGGCCTTCGATTCTTTAAACCATTCTATTTTATTGCAAAAACTTCATTGTTATGGAATTCGAGGAAACTTATGGAAATGGTTTAAAAGTTATTTAAAAGACCAAAAACAATTTGTAACCTTGGGAAATTATCAATCTCAATCCATGGATATTAGATGTGGAGTGTCCCAAGGCTCAATCATTGGTCCTTTGTTGTTTATATTATACATGAATGATATATGTCACGTATCCCACCACCTGAAATCAATACTATTTGCAGACGACACCAGTGTGTTCATGTCACATAAAAACATTCAATTTTTAAAACAAAACTTTGTTTCTGAATTCAACAAGAAGATTATGAATTGGTTATTAATGAATAAACTAGTTTGTAATCTCCAAAAAAAAAATATGATTTTCAGTAAGAAAATATTAATTTTGATGAAATTGTCATCAAAGTTAAAGATGCTAAATATTCAACGCGTACCACATGTTTAGTTCCTTGGTATTACCATTGATGATAAATTATCTTTGAAGGAACACACTGGTGTCGTCTGTAACAGACTGTCTAAAAGTATTGGGGTTTTAAACAAATTAAAAATCTTTAATTCAAAAATATTAATGATGGTGTACAACACATTGATACATCCTCATTTAAATTACTGTATATTGGTTTGGTCCTGCAATAGTGATTACAATATGTCAAGATTGTTTAAATTGCAGAAGAAAGCTATCCGTATAATTACACATTGCGATTTTAATGCACATACATTGCCACTGTTTTCTTGCCATAAGTATGGCAGATTATCAAATAGCATTTTTTTTTATCAGTGTTTAATGGTTTACTACCCTCGTCACTGCTGAAACACTTCTCTCTCAATGCAATAGTCCATACTTACGAGACACGAAGTGCTAATAATTTTCACCTACCTCAAAATAGAATATCTGTTTCTAGAAATAATATATTTTTTAAAGGTCCAAAGCAATGGAATGCTATACCTGAAGAGATAAGAAGTAGTAATAGTGTGATTGTTTTTAAAAGGAGATTTAAACTATACCTGCTCCAAAAATGCGTACTGTAATAATTTCATCAGGTTATTTTTTATGCAATATTTGCATGTTTTATGAATGTGTACATAGGAGGGAAGGGGGTGTCGTGTGTGTGTGTGTGTGTGTGTGTGTGTGTGTGTGTGTGTGTGTGTGTGTGTGTGTGTATATGTATGTCTGTGTGCTTGTTTGTGTGTATGTGTGTGTGCATGTGTGAGTGAGTGAGTGAGTGAGTGAGTGCGTGTTTGTGTGTGTCTCTGTGTGTCGGGAGTACTTAATATATCTTAAAGCTATGATTTGAATCTCGAATAATTACATTTAATTTTTAGGGCACTTCTTTATATAAGGTCCCTGTAACCTTTCTGTTGTGTCCCTATACTTCCCTTATTTGTATGTATAGTCTTAGTATGTGTAACTCCAGTTGTTTGTTGTTGGTTTTTTTGTATAATGATTTTGAATCTTGCTTACTATGTTTGTTATGTGTTGTCTTTACGGAAAGTGTTAAACAAAAATTGAACTTTAAACAAAATTTACCTTTATTGTTCTCCTGCACGTTCTTCCACCTAATTTCCACTCAAGTTGATGCAATGATGTAGCATTGTAGACTTGGAATGGGCTGAAAAGCACTGTTTTTACATAATAGTATTCAAAACCAATGAAGTGAGACCAATGAAATTTGTCAAAAGTTAGAAAATATAATGGGCTTTTAAAATCTGAACACTAAATATGGAAAAAAATACTCGAGTTTGGATTAAATTTAGCAATTTATCAGAGGGACTTTTTGGGGGGAGACACGCTGTATATACCAATAGTTATACAGAACACTAAGTCTAAATCCAGCCGGGAAATACTTTCGTGGATTTTCTTTTTAATATGGTGTATTTTCAGGGGAGACAAGCGTTCATTTACCGGTATTAAACCAAAGTATGAATCTGATAGTATTTATAGTCATTGAAAGAAACATGAGAACAGAAAAATGACTGTCAAGTAATTATTTCACTCCCGACAATTACCGCGGAATAATTACTCTTAGGATAAAAATTGACCCCCCCCCCCTGCGGACAACCAGACCACTATGGAAATCAACCTCACTTACACCCCACTCCTCTCAGCTTCGGGTAATTATGGTCGGTAGCTTTCAAGGGGTGACCCGACATTTGCTCCGGTGACAATTGCTCCGCTGACAATATCTCAGAAGACAAAGAGATACGGTTGGGGTTGCCATTGACTTTCTAGAATAGGGTGAGGATTGGGGTTAGGGTTAAGGTGAGGGTTTGGGATTAGGGTTTACGTCAAGGTTAGTGCATGAAATAATCGTCGGAGCAATTGTCGCCGGAGCAAATGTCATGGAACCCTCAAGGTGGTTGTACTTCTAGAGGAGTTGTAGTTGTCCTGGGGTTATTGTCCAGAGGATATGCCAATCGACTGTGCAGGGGAAGAAGTAGCGTCTTTGGTTGAATCGCGCCGCAGTAGCCCTTTAAGATATGATGTGACGGCATTAACAATATCATAAAATAACACTTAAGTAGTTAGGACATTTCAAGAAGTGAAGAGCTCGTTTATTTGAGAGTACTATTTCACTTTCGTGGCTAATGAGCTACTTCCTGATTGTATTGTTACGTAGCCACTCGAACACAAACTGTCTCACTTTCTCTTTATGACACTACCAGAACACATACACACACATACCCTCGAAAGCGCACCCAGACACACACTAACACAGACAGACAGACAGACACACACAGACAGACACACACACACACACACACACACACAACACACACACACACACACACACACACCACACACACACACTACCACACCACACACACACACACACACACACACACACCACACACACACACACACACACACACACACACACACACACACACACACACACACACACACACATACACACACACACACACACACACATACACACACACACAGACTCACATACACATACATATAAACACAAACGAACACACGAACACAAACACACATATACACATAAACATTTACACAAACAGACATAGATCCGGGACATAGATACACACATACACATATACAACGACGTACAAACAAACACAGACGGAAACAAAATCAAGCCGGTTGACATGATCTTTACAATGCTGTGATTGTGAAATTGCTGGTAATGACAAATATTTATTACAACAATGATAGCAAAAATAACAACAACAACAGCATGTTTTAGCCACAGCCACAACGACAACATAACATTTCTCACTCACGTCCATATAGAGAATAAGTCACCAACCAATGTCTCCTGTGAATATCGAAGGATGGTAAAATAAGGAAAGCGGATAGCATTTTGTTTTAAAAATACACACACGCACACACACACAC
>JZLH01S0626076.1:24567-37003 GCA_001188425.1 Eucidaris tribuloides | reverse complement strand
TTTTTCACTTTTTTTCAAGCACTTAATGATCGTTTTAAACTGCAATTTTTTTCAGGGCTTTATTTTTAGACCGTATCAGAGACACTTGTAGCATGGGGAATCATGTAGCTCAGATTTTTTAAACTGGAAATATTGATATACAATGCCTTTAATGCAGCCGAACGTGTTACCTGTTTAGGGGGTTGATTTTAATGAGAAACCGTGCAAGATCCTTGTTAAGGGGTAGTTTTAATGGAAGTATGCATACCTGTTTAGAGGGTATTTTTAAAACCCATGGGCACGCTTGTATACACCAATATACCTGAGTCGGCCGCCCCCCCCCCCCCCCCAGTTGGGTGGGTAGATTGATTCATTGATCGATGATTGATTGGTGGATTGGTGGATTGATTGACTGACTTGTGGATTGGTTGGTTGGTTGGTTGAATGATTAACTCATAGATTGGTTGGTTATTTGATTGACTGGTGGATTGATTGATTGATTGATTGATTGATTGATTGATTGATTGATTGATTATTGATTGATTGGTGAGAGGTTTGGTTGATGTGTGAATTTGATCTGGTTTTATTTTTTAAATTAATTTAGTTATTTTGTTTTAATTATTAAGAGTAGCCTGAATTCTGCACAAAACAATATCCAGAAAAAACATACAACACCTGGGACATACACATAGAAATGTATGTAAACAAGATTCATTTAGCCTACAGTTTTCCAAAAATGTAATGCAGTATGAACTCAAGTACTTCAATGTGGATTGAAATTCTCCATATTTGATATCACTCCAAATCTTTCCTTTCCATTGAACTTTAATTGATAATGATTGCTTCCCTGGGATGTGCATGTGCCAAGTGAATTTGGGGCTATGTCAAAAGTGAAAAGTCAAAAAAATCACAAGATCATCAAAATATGGCATTTTATGGTTTGCGTTTTACTTATTATATGAATGAAGTGAAAGTTATTCCATACATTCTGAGTAATATCTCAAACAACAACTCAAATCTTATCTGGTCTATCAAGACAACACATTTGAACATTATGGAAAATGCATTATTATTATATATTATTGTGATTGTTATTATTAAGATTTCAAAAGATAATGATTTTAGGCAGTGGATCTCTTTTGCATGCCTAAAAATAAACATTGTGTAAATACAATGGCATTTAGAAGAAAATGCCATCTGGGAACCTTAAGCAAAATATAGGAGCTAGAAACTCAATTTTAGTGGAATTATAATGACCGTTAGACTCTGATTTGAATTTTTTCTTGCGAGGAAAAATTCCTGCCACAGAACGTACACTAAACGGCTATTGTTTTTCTTTTGCATTTTTCAAATTCTAAGCAATTACTCTCCCCCAGATTTCACAGACATGCCCATCATTAATAGCCTAAGGGCATGGGTTATCTTTTCCTGGTCTGCGGGGATGTTTGCAAATGAGATCCACTGCCTTTATTGGTCACAACAAACAATATGTTGATGATAAAAAAAGTAAACAGAGAAATCAATGGTCTTTCATTTTGATTGAGGAGAATACAATTAGAATGCATTTTAGCTGTCACATCAATTGATATTATTATTTTGTGATGCAATATCCTTAATTCCATACAAAATCTGAATTCGAAATCAAATTTGTAATTGATGATTTTACCAATCATGCATGGTCAACATTATAATGAAATCCTCTAAAACAAAACATTTTGCAGAATTTAGATATTGATGCAATTTTGCAACGTGTCACCTTTGACATTGCCCCAATTTATTTGCCCTAGCTGCCGACTCTCCCCAATAAACAATCATAACAAATAAGGAATCAAAAAAGGAAAATAGAGCAGTATTGGAAAGGAAAATAAGCAGTGGAATGGAAAATAAAGCAGTATTTTCAGTAGTATATGCATGGAGGTAGAAACTCCATGTAACATAACTAAAATCTGTGATGAAAGAAATCTAATTTATGTCACATTACTTCTTTGAAGAGAGCATTTTGATATCCCCATAACGCAAACTAAAAGAAAGAAATGCATTTGTTTTTGTTTTTGAAAATTAAAACTATTCCCATCTTCCCGATCCCCGATATCCACTCGACCAGCTCCACCCCTACCAACCACGCCCCTTCTACGCCCCTGTCCGCACGTGACCGTCGCATTCAAGATCCCAATCCTCCACTTGCACATTTAAATCGACATGAATCCGATCGAATCGATCAAGCTCGCGCTCACAATCACAGATTCTTGAGCGGATATCGGAACTCGCATGCAAACGTCAGAAAATGTTAAGATTGTTTTGTTCTGAAATGCACTTGTAATAAAGTCTTTCAAAACTGTTATTTCCAAAAGAGAAGATGAACGGTCGATTTGATCCCAACAGCGTGGTTTTCAAGTACGTTTTGTCTGCATCTGCGGCTACAGTAGCAGAAACGGGTAAGTATGCGGCCCAGCGATTATCGCAGTTACTCCCACCCGGAACTGTCGGCGTGGTGGTTGCCCAGATCAGGTGGTGTTTCACCATGACCGCATAGCATCATTTGCTCTGTAACTACCCCATAGTTCTACGGGTGCGTAAAGCTGGACCTGTGCTTGGCCTTGCCAAAAATTTTCCGTTACGGTGTGGTTTACCTTCTCATTATAATTTGTTTAGCTGCATACATCTTTCTTTTAAAATTCAACTTCAAGGTTAAAAAATATAATGGTTATGTTATATGACTTAGTGACTAAGACTAAGTCATAACATAACCATTATATTTTTAACCTTGAACTTGAAGTTGAATTTTAAAAGAAAGATGTATATATAATGCAGCTAAACAAATTATGAGAAGGTAATACACCTATCAATTGTAAGACGCACCCCTCGACCCCCGGGAATGGTGCATCATGGGTGGGTCATTTACCAACAAATTATGACGCAGGGTACCGTCAGGCGTCATGGAAGCATTTGGTCCGTCACAGCATGGTGATTGGGTGCGTCAGTTTGTATACGTTTAAATGGGCCTAGGCACAGTCATTGTATTAAGAAAATGGTCCGTCATAGTCGAGACACATGCACAGGTGCGTCATGGCTATATGAAAATCCGACTCACGTTTGACAAGTGACGCACCATTCCCGGGGTCTGGAGGGGCCCTGCGCTCTTACAAGTTGATAGGTGTATAAAACCACACCGTCAACTGACTAAGTTCAGTCGTCTATGTTGCTGTAAATTACTATAACATTAAACATTAACGGTTAGACTCAAACGTTAAATAGAAAATTAAACAAGAAGAAATAGGCCTACCTGTCTGAAGTTTAATTGCTAATTTGCTATCTTAGCAGTCACAAGGGGACAAGCAGGTTCTTGTGTATTTCTGAGAATTATGTGAAAAAAACATGGATTTAAATAGCAGTTTGACTTTTGTAGTCAAATCACCACCTTCCGAGGCCAAGACCGAGTCCGAGTCACTACCTTTTGAGGTCGAGTCTGAGTCAGAGTCCCCAACTTACAAAAAATGTAATATTTTAGGGCACAGTTTTAACCTTTTAAAATTACTTTGAAATCCTACAGTCAAACACAATGAACCATTCATTCGAATTAATTAGATCTAAATCTACCAATTACTGAAATATATGAATATGGGAAAAACTGAAACAAATTAATGCAAAAGCTGCTGACTTTGAAGTAAACAATATGTGATGTAATTGACTAAATGTCATCAGAACATTCAGCTAATAAACAGGCATTGACTTTCACAGTGCCTCTCTTGTTTCAACCCACATGAATAACTATGAAACGTATGGCCTGGGTAGATTGAAGTGATTAGCTTCCAGTTATATTTAAATTTCCATAATTCTTTTTGGAATATTAGTGTAAAATACTTCAAAATAAATGTCCAAACAAATAAAACGGGGTTTATTCTTGGATTCACCAGAACAAGATTCTATAAAATCTTGTGGCCTCATCCTGGCCTCGGCCCAGAGATGCCGAGGATGAGTCTCAGAGTCACGGGATGATGAGGTCGAGGCCGAGGACTGGCAAAGTCGGCCTTGAGGCCAAGGCCGGCTTCGAGTCCCCCAACACTGTTAAACAGACAAGATCAGCTGCCAGGCCGCGAATATTGTATTTACACAACTGTTTAGCCATTTTCAGCAAAGTATTTGAAGAAGTGCTCTGGGGTTGGAGTCTAACAGGTCTACGTCCTCGGCTGTCTGCACCATGAGTTCAGTGGTCTGTATGTGATGCATAGCTATAGAAGCACGCAGTGCCACCGCCATGCACGGCGAACGAATGCCTCGTACACTTGCACGCCAGATTGTACACACTTGGCCGAGGTTGTTGGTGGTGGTGGGTGGGTGTGTAGGGGGGAGGTGAGGCAGTAGTAGATGAACTGATTTGTTTCTTATAATATAAACCATAAAGGCGTTATTTCAAGTAGTAGATGTAATTTATTGTTTCTTATAAATATACCACTATTTATCAGTAATAATTTGCACATGTAGAAACATGCAGAATGAATATTCAGGCCAGAAATACGCCCCCTAAATTTGCGTGATAATTAAATAGATTTAGGTTCTTTACAATTTCTCAAATGTCCAGTAGCCCCTTTCTTTACACTAGTCGGATAGCACATATATCCAAGGCAGCTGTAAATACGAAAAAAAAAGTATAACCCGTAAGCATCAGACTCATGCAATTTATTGCAATGAACACACGTTGCACTATGGTCATTGTTGCAAGCACTGCACTACAGTAGTCCACGTCCCGCTGCACCATGTACACTGTGCATTTACATGTGCAGCATAATACAGCTAGCACACAACACACACAGCATACAACACGAGCAGTCACGACGACACACTGACCGCCAGCAGTGCGATAACTGTGCGATCCCAACTACCCGCGTCAGTCTTCGCTGCCAGGCCATGCAGAAGATTGTAAGTCCAGGCAGCGCAAACCCGTCAATCATCCACTGTGATCTAGCCCTTGTAAACAAGCAATTTTTTAACCTACTTTAAAATGTCTGAATCATTTTTTGTTATTATTAAGGTTAGAGTAGCAGTAATTACATTACACCTGCATCACCTGTACATCGATCTCCTAATTGTGGTGTATCTCTGCTGTTAAATTTGTTCACAGTCACAGAGAGGCCATATGGACCATTGTATTGTTCTGTGTGAACATTTAACAAAACATGAAAATGATCCACAGTATGCCAACTTGCCAAGTGATTACTGGCAGTTTATGTCAGGGGATCTATGTTCATGATAACCAAATGTATAATGGCACAGTAACAAGAATTAGCAGTGGCGTGAAGTATGCCATACTAGGTACAATATACTTACATGGCAGGTCAATGCATGCGTGGAAGCCAAAATAAACCAGCAAATTCCTACTAGTTGGTAGTGAAATTTCAAATATTTTTGATATACATGCTAGCGGTCATTGTATGATACATCAAAATATACAAACACAACAAACATTTTTTGATGAATCTTACTGCGTGACTATCCTCTGGACCATTACCAGCAAGACTTCAAATCCAGGGGGAATGTGGCCTGCAGCAAAGCATTATGGGAGCAGGAGTGCCGTTCTATACCGCGGTATGGCTAAGGACAGCAGCTAGGAATTGCGTGAGTATAAAATTAAAGTGTTTAAAGATTATACACTGATGATCTAATTACCATAGAATTTGAATCTGACCAGATCTGTCATGAGGAACTTAGTTCATTTATTAATTTTCCATACAGTGAAATGTAAAATTGTGAGTACTCTTGCACTCGAAACATTTGTTTCTTTGACGAGTTACCATAATTGGAAGCGCATGAAAGGGTAACCTGTCCATCAGACACTAGGACTGAAATAGAGCTAGGTTAATTGCATATCCAGTATCTTTAAATTTATTTATAAAAAAACAAAATAAAAACAATAAAAAAGATAGCAACAAAGGTATCCTTTGTAGTGTACAATCTGCTCATTGTTACGAAATGACCATGATGAAGTGAATATGGTCGTCGGTCTGACTGCAAACAATTGGATAACGTCCATATATTGGTCTATGACGTTAATCCCCTTTGCACGTCAGCCGAGCGATTCTGTCTATCGAATGTGTGGTAGCAAATGTGTCATTCTTGTTCGCAATTCGAGGTTTTTTACTCTCCAATTTGACAGCACTATAGCGTACAAGCAAATTTTTGTGGCTTAACTTATAACTAACCGTAACCCATGACCCATGCGGAAGTGATTTTGGGGAACATTTGAAACTGTGTGCAATTCAGAACAAAAAGTAACAAAGATACAATAACCAGTCTGTCTGGTTAACACACCTGGCTTTTTTAGCTCAAGCACCCAATGTGTTGAAGTAAATCACAACTAGTTATGTGAAGTATCAAGTTCTATTATTCAACAACTGGGGCATGACTATCATCATAGTAATGCCATCCATCTTGTGTCAGAAATAATTGAAATTTTTCTCATCATATTTCACCCACAGTGCAGGAAGAAGGACTGTTCAAACTATGGCAAGGAGTCACACCAGCAATTTACAGACATATAGGTTAGTATCATCTGTACAGATGGATCCAGAAATGTTCAAATGAGTTGTGTTTGAAAAGCAAATAAAGGACCTTATGTGTTTTCTTTGGGGGTAGGGGTAGGGGAAGGGGCGGTATTTTTATATCACTACTTGGTACTCTCCGTCCCCTACCACTTGCCCAGTTAGCCAGCTCAGAGCACCTGATATAATTGATAAATCTTCCCAACTGAATAATTATGATTTTCATGGTTTGTTTACAATTTCCACTCTTATTAAACTGGCTCACAGTAACGAAATATCTGCAATGACCCAGTGATACCACAGATCTTTGAAGAGTGGGACAGGTCTTTAGTGAAGCCAAGGAGGTTCGAAAGCTGGAGTTCAAGCTAGCAATGAAAAATTCAAACAGCTGTCAGATTTCTGAGGATATACAAAGAAATTCTTTAGGTGTCTTTAATGATTGATGTTCTATGAAGAACTGAAAATTAGTTTTGATACCTGATAGAATATTGAGGATATTTTACTTGTTTGTCACTTAAAGCTGGGCTCGACAAACACAGGTGCCCGAGTGCCTGGGGCACCGAAAAATCGTGGTTGGGCACTAAGAAAAAAAGAAACTGCCCAATCAGGCAGTGCATTTTTTCAGTTATCAATGGACAAAAACAACTTGCGCCTAGATCGATTGTTATACAACGCAGTTGACAATTCATCAAGTGATTGTAAAGATATTTTTGAATTGTCCTTGATATGTTTAGGCGTGCGCCTGTACGCACAGATATGGTATAGTTCAGAATGTGTATGTACCGAGCATGCATGCCCCAGCAGCACACCGGCTTGCAACCAGCAAGCAACACTCCTCTTACAATGATCCTTTACAGCTAGCCGTGTATACGGTAGTTTTGCTGTTGGATTTTCTCACTGGGATATAATGGTGGCGAAATTCGGGTACTTGGATTTTGCTGTCGGGCACTTGAATCTACAATTCAAATGCCCTCTGGGCAGGTAAAAAAATAAATTTTTTTGTTGAGGCCTGCTCAAAGTAAGGTGATTTTTTTTTCCCTAATGACTAAGAATACAAAATTAAAATAAATACTGCCGGAATATATTTGTGCAATCTTGAATCAAATTTGTATTTTGTGAAAAATGTTAAACATTATACCCTTCATTTACCCTAATTTTGACACTTTTCTGATCAATTCCGAAAAAATGAATTTGAGATATTTATGATCTTCAAGTATAATTCTCTGTGATAAACTATATCAAAATAGTACCCGGGCATGCCCAGTCACTCCAGTGGAATAATTTTCACCTATATTCCATTAATTTTGCTAATTTTCATATTGCGTGTCCCTCGAGACTGAAAAGTGTGTGCTCATTATTTTCTGCTGGTAACAGTGAAAAGTAAATCAAATATCATAATTATAAAAACATTAATTCCTTTGAAAGTGACTACTGGTAGTAATTATACAGTCAAACAGAATGCTATTGCCTGCCCACATGCAAAGAAGAACCAGTTGAGCACATACACAACATATTGTCAAGTGGCGGCAGAGACATCGTTTAAAGAGAATTAAATTGCTCTAGTTCTCAAACCTCCTTGGTGAATCATTTCAAAAGAATTATTCGTGTAGGAATGGAAGGGTATTTGAAAGCTATTATTAAGTTTTGCTGAAAGAATACCAGCATGTTTATGTTATAATTTACAATATGTTTCTGGTGCATATATGAATATTTATAACATAGCTTACATAAAGACCTATCTAGTATGTATCAAATCGATGGATTCACTACCTGATTTCAGTTGACCTTCATTTGTACATGCATACAAGTATTAACTATGAACTAGCCTACTGTGTTACCTGTTTACCATGCCACTTTAATACCATGCAGTGTACACTGGTTGCCGTATGGGATCATATGAATACATCAGGGACAGAATTCTTGGAAAAAATCCAGATGGGTCATTTCCAGTTTGGTGAGTAGAAGAGGCAATTAACCCCCCCCCCCCTCAAAAATGCTACAAATGATTTCTGAACATATATTCTGTTATCACAAAGTGATTATCACCCATGCTTTCAAAGATTGTGTTTTTGATGGCAGTCACTTGGTATTGCAGCAAATGATATTGAATTTAAAGGCAGAGAATGATTTTGGTAGACCCAACTAATTTTCCATCAATAGTAAGTACAGGATGATATCAGGAAACGAGATAAAACCTTGAAAAAAGTTGATTTATTTATGTGTTGTTAAGTTTTAATATATTTTAGTAGCAAACAGTATGTTTTGTTTTTTGTAAACAATTTATGAGAAGATGATGGCAAAATGTTGGGATCTGCCCATTCCCCTCCCCCAGACATTTTCATGTTTTTGTAATTTCGTTAAAGATAAAGATTGAACTGTTTCAAAACTTATATGTGGGAGGGAGGCATTTTGATCATTTTCCAGTATTATGATACACCTTCAAATCAGAGATTATGCTTATGTTTATATATTATGCAATACTTCACCTACAGCACATTTTTCATTTGGTCTGTTTGAAAGCCTGTTTAGTATGAAAGAAAATAAAGTGCATTACAATCAAAATACCACAATGAATTTTATGTACACAGACAAAGTATTTTTTACAATATTATTGTAAGATTGTTCGTTCATTTATCATCCATCATATATATATACATGTATATTCATTCAAAACCATTTTGATCTGTGTATTTTTTAAACAGGTAAGATTGCTTTATCTAACTACTTTGTCTCATGCTGTTTGATTTGACTAGGAAAGCGGTCATATCGGGGTCAACAGCCGGGGCACTTGGTCAGTTCTTTGCCAGTCCTACTGACCTGGTCAAAGTTCAGATGCAGATGGAGGGAAGGAGGAGACTAGAGGGGAAACCCCCAAGGTAAACTCCCATTTTGTTTAGGTAGTGTTGGATTTGAAACCACAGGTTCCAAGACCAAGGCCACCCCAAAACACAACCATTCCATAGGGTTTGTACAGGTGACTCGGACCGAGACCGAGACTGAGGCCACAAGAAATTGGCCTCAAGTCCGGCCACTGGTGTTAGGTCCCACGGCGAATGTCTGACATTTGCTCTGGCGACAAGTGCTCCAACGATTATTTCATACACTAACCGCAACCTCAACCTTAACCCTAACCCTAACCCTATTCTGAACTGGAAAAGCAATGGCAACTCTAACCCTAACTCTTTATCTTCTAAGATATTGTCACTGGATCAAATGTCGCCGGAGCAAATGTTGGATCACCCCCATGGCACTTTACATTGCTGTAGGGATTGAATGGCCTTTATGTTTTGTTATGCACTGAGGTCTTATCAGAAAAAAACCCCAGTGGTTGCAACTTTGGTATTTTCATACAGCATTCTCTAGTACAGTCAAACCTGTCTCAGCGGCCACCTCTGCATAGCAGCCAACTTGTCTGTAGTGGCCACAAAAATGATTCCCCAAAAGACAAATAATGTGTTAAAAACCTATCTATAGCAGCCACTTGTCTATAAAGGTCACATAAAGGTCATATAAAGGTCCCTTGGGTGGTGACTATAGACAGGTTTCACTGTACAATATTGTAATCATGTTCTGAGAAAAGTATTGGAGTGTAGAGTAAATGAACAACGAAAGCAAGCTCAGGACG
The DNA here is from genome assembly GCA_001188425.1 of Eucidaris tribuloides. Taxonomy (NCBI): domain Eukaryota; kingdom Metazoa; phylum Echinodermata; class Echinoidea; order Cidaroida; family Cidaridae; genus Eucidaris; species Eucidaris tribuloides. Next base: position 26,863 of record JZLH01S0626076.1, on the reverse strand, counting down.
GCCAAAGAATACATGGATAAGGCAGGTGAAGGAGGACCTCAAGAGGGTTGGTTTGAGAAAGGAGGATGCCCTGAATCAAGCGAAAAAGAGGTTATGGTGTGAGAGTGATTGCTGCACGAGTGAGGTAAATCCGGCTACCCCCGTTATCGAAGACAAACCCAGATCAAATGGGATCGATGATAATGAATATCATTTTTTTTTGTCCAGTCATTTAACTTTCTTGCTGTGAGGAACAAATTGGTCAAAATGATGACCCTGGAATTTCTAACTTCCTTTTGGGAAAAATCAGAGAATTTTGTTTCCGTGATGTGCTGGGAACTTTGACTTTTCACACCCTCAATTTCACTCACAATCTTTTTGTTTTGTTTGTTTGTTTGTCTGTCTGTTTTTGACTTGGGGGGGGGGGGGCTAGTATTTGAATTTCTTTGTAGTTGTACTGGACTGTTTTACTCTCATTATTTGTATTGTTGAGGAAAAACTGCAATGATCATGACATAATTGCGACATCACTCACCACAATTACATTTTCATTTGATTGCAGGGTAAAAAGTGCCTTTCAGTGTTTTACTAAAATCCTTCGCGAGGGCGGTATACGAGGACTTTGGAAAGGCTGGGTTCCAAACGTACAAAGAGCGGCCTTAGTAAATATGGGTGGTAAGTATGTGTAGATTAATCTACATACTAAACTGACCAATACTGGAATGGCATGAGCACTATTTGTTATTATAAATTGTTTCTACTGTAGGCAAGAACTTATTTCATACATTGCAGAAGAGATTCAACCATGTCAACATGACAATGTTTGATATGTACTTTTTTGCGTGAATTGGAGGCTCATTTACCAAAAAGAAACAAAAATTAGTACAGGGAAACCCCGTTATAGCGAGCTCGGATATAGCGAGGTACCGCTTTTAACAAGGTGATTGTCTCGGTCCCGTTTTCATTTACGTGTTGTTCAATGGAAAGAAGTCCCGTTTATAGCGAGCTCGTATTGTACCGAGATTCGCTTATATAACGAGGTATTTTCTCAACCCACTAAACAAAGAAAAACATAAGAAATTCACCCGGTTAAAACGAGGAAATGAAAGTCGCATCGTGCGCAGACCAAATTCTAAATTTTGGCAACGCAAAAAATGCCCAATCGTTTCAGAGCGCATCGCACTTCAGTCTGCCAAGCAGCCATGCACAATACATAGGCAAGTGTGTGTGTGTGTGTGTGTGTGTGTATACGTACTCTAACACACAACTGCACAGTACGTTCACTTGTTAGACACACAAAGGCTGCCTCCCGTACACAGTACTCAACGCAAGTTACGAGCGTGAAGGTTGTTGCTTTATTTCGAGGTCTAGTTTCCTTTATTACTTTGGATGAGTATATAAATGAAAAATAATCAGCTTTCTGTTCATAGTTTCGGTGCAGAACAAGTAGGAAAAGCAGTAAACAGATGGGTTTAATGCCTAGTCCCATACATGTTATATTTTGTGTGATACATTATGTGTATGTTTACAACGAGGTACCGGATATAACGAGGTAAAATCGGCGGTCCCGACAACCTTGTTATAACGGGGTTTCCCTGTAAAAGTAAAAAGGAAAGAAGGAAACTGAAAATGGAAGGAAAGAAAATAATGTAGAAAAGGGGAGATTAGGAAAGAAGTGACAAAAAGAACAGAAGGAAGAAAGGAAAGAAAGAAAGGTAGGAAGGAATCAAGGAAGAAATGCAGACAGGAAGAATGGGTACCAGTATTTATTTAATTGCATAGTTTGCAGCAGTAGAATGGTATTTGTGCTGGTGTATCCCAAATCAAGTTACACATGGCTCAATCGGTTGCACTTACATAACAAATACCCCCTTCTTCCCCCAGGTTTCTTTGATCTTCTCTGAAATTTCAGCACAACTGAAAGCAGCTACATTTTTCCTTTCATCAAAGTTATTAAAACTTCATATTCTGCCCCCAAACAAAGTGGGTCATATACTAAAATAATCAAAATAATTTATAGTTATAATAATCTAGCATCATAAAAAGAGACTTGAGATATCATGTGGGCTTAATTTTGATTTTCACATGGACATATGTAGCTGTAAAACTAGTGAAATTGGCAATTCGCCAATTTCATTACCCAATCTGCTGGAGAAATGTAAAACAATATCAAAGAGAAAATATGGAATTCACTCATCTGTGTGTTTTCTGTTACAGTTGATGGAATGTGCTGAAATATGAAATGTCCAATTTGTTTTATCTTTACTACAGATTTAACGACGTACGATACAAGTAAACACCTCATTTTAAAACATAC
>JZLH01S0626076.1:2586-14724 GCA_001188425.1 Eucidaris tribuloides | reverse complement strand
TCTTGTTGCCATTCAAGCGAAAGGAAAACTGTTGCCAAATCTCTGGCACGGGGCTGGACACCTCAACATGGCTACGTTGGCTAGGTCCCATATGCTTATTCTCTGGTCTGTGCCTTTAGACAGCTGTCAAGTGTTGATACCAGAAACTATATACTCACTGAGTCTTGTGTTGCTTTTTTATGTGTGGGACAAAAACATCAGCAGCACAGTTGCCAAATATCTTTCAATGACCAGTTCTAAGAATGTTCATGACAGCACCATCCATGATGGTCACATCCGTCCCTGGCCTTGAATCACATGAGGACTTGACATGTTGTTCAAGACACCCCATGAGATCCAACTCTCCATAGAAAGAAAGGTGGTGGAAATGGATAATTTCATAGCTGAAGAAATTGTCTATTCCTCATCTCTTGTTTGGCATGCAGCATACCTTCTTGCAAAAAAAGGGGATTCACTTTTCAGAAGATTAGCCCATGTCTCTGCTTTCTTTGAATGATGTGCTTGTTCGTTGAGCAGTATGACTTTGTTCCTGGGGATGGTTGGTATTTTTGGTTTGATGTCGGCAGGGAGTCGCTCATCCACAACTATTTCATACTCTTCTTGATTTTATTGTGGTGAGCCACTCGGCTCGTCTCCATGATTTCCAAATTCAAAAGGAGTGCATTCCATACCCACAACCGAGTTTTATGTCATCCTTGTGTAATCACCCCAGCTTCTTTCTCATTATCATTTCCTTCTTTCTTAATGGCTGATGTAATGACTGAGAATCTTTTCTTTTAGTTGGAACTTTCCATTCTGTTTAGTTTGATATGGTTGTGTGTAATATGTTGTGGCGCTCAAATTTCAGTTTTTCCAACATTATTTTACAAACTGAGCTACATTCCTGCCGTGTATAAAACCCTTTACGATAGTACATGTAATGCAATATATAATGAAAACGTTACAATGTTGAGTAAAATTGGTCTGCAAACATCAAATATGCATGGTTGCCAAGGAAAATATGTTGCCTAGCAACTGTTTCTATGATATGTACATTATGATTGCTTCAGAGTGGTGTTGGTATGAAGAGTGAAGCTGCAGATATTGAAATACATTAAAATTGTTCGGTAAAATTGGTCTGCAGGTATCTTGTATGTTGGTTGCTATGGAAAATATGTTACTTGGCAACAGTTGCTATGCTATGTACAGTTTGCATTGGCTCCACATCTGAAAATGTTTAGAATGATGTGACGTACATGTGTGCAAATTTTCATGCTTTTATCATCATCTGAACTATTTTCGCACCGATCGCCTAGACTATATGTGCAATGTTATTTTCTTAGTCAGCGTACCATTAATTTATTTGGTCACAATCACAAATCAGGGTTAGATCCAAGGAGTGTTGGTGCATACCCTGCCCCCACCCCTGACAATATCGTTTGCCAAGTAGATTATGTTAGTAAGAATTTTCTTTTCCTACATGAAGGAAAAATATATCTTAAACTTTCAAATTTTCTATCACACAAATACTTTACATCCTTTAGGCAAACATTTAATTAATCTTCTGTAGCTTGTTTGTGAAGCATGGATACGTTTAAAAAGCATATAATGGTTGGTATAATATTATTGGACGGTATTATATTGAAAATATGTAGAAAAAGCAAGTGAATTGGTATTCGCCTATTGTCCAGCAGAAGGGACCTAGCATATGTTCGCGGCAGAAGTGCCCTAGCTGTGAATTTTCTCTAATTTGAGAAATATTGCTTTCTTTGAAATTTGCACTTAACAGACTGACAGAAGGATCTAAAAATATCACACTACATGTACTTTGACTTCTCATGTGAAAAGGGCCAATGGTTTTCAAGTAATAGAGACAATTTAGTGTCAAGGTCCTTCTGCTGGGAACACAGGCTAGGACCCTTCTGCCAGACAACCAACGTATTGTTGATGAGGTGTTACAGGATATATCTTGTTGAACTGTTCAACTTCAAAGTGATGAAATTGATAATGTTACACAAATGTAAAAATTTAATTTCTTGAAAGTTTATGTGACAATTTTAAATTGATATGTAAATAAGATGACTACATGGATGCAATAAAATGACAATCACAGAATATATAAAAATGAAACAAGTTTGTTGTCTTTATTTTGCTTGAATAATGTTCCACATGATGTAAAACATTTTCTTTTTGTCAGTCCTGGTGCATCATAAAATCTGAATTTAGTATTGGATTGATGACTTGACACTCCAAGTACATACACAACTGCAAATTTAATACAAAAAGTTGTCAAAACGTTCAATGTCTTTGTCAGTACATGTATATTTCCAGCAAAGGTGAACATCCTGATTTTAATTCCAGTGGACCCTCCATTACAAGGAGCGTGGATGAAACAATGCTGGGTAATTTTGCATGTCCCAAATATTTATTTTTCTTCCCTGACAAATACCTTCTAATAAAACATGATTTTCATGGTCCCAATGTCCTAGTTATGATGAAGTTCTACTGTATAAGAAATGGAATTTTATGAGTGGTATGCATTGAAACTAGTCCTGTAATATCCGTTTTTTGCTCCAAAACCCAGTTGACCTTCAATGGAATATGGCAGTTTTACTTCGCCTTCAAAACCTTTTTTTCATAACGGGTTTGAAACATTGTTTTTCCCTGAAAGTTGTTACTGATATTGTTATATCAGAGTTCAACAAATAATTACCTTTCAATGAAAGCTACAGTGTATTTCAATCCTTCTGTAACTGATATCTTATTGGAAGTATTCTGAACATGATGGTAGTGTATCTGTGTAAAAATGAAACCAACAATTTGAAATCTTTAAATTCTATGAGATTTTAGGTAACGATGATTGGTACACCTTTTTGATAACCTTTTAAAAAATGTCATGCCACTATTGATCTTTACACCATCGTCCTAGTTACTGTTTCTACCCTTTAATGTAAAGTTCACTTCAAATTTTGTTTATTTTCATACATTTTCACTGTAATATATGACATTGGTAAAGCCTTTAATGGCTAAAAGAACTTGACATAGAAATATAAATTAATTTGAATATTTTGAATTCTTTCCCTCCCCTTTCCCAGGTTCATGCTTTGCAAATTGTTGAACCATGATTTCCTGGAATAGGGAAATCAAAAGAAATCGAGAAATAGCACCAGTGCTTTAACTTCAGCATGATGCTTAAATTATGTGCATTTCCTATTGACCATGAAAACTTAAGCTTGATGCAGAAGTACATATTTTATTTCAAAACCGGGGAAATTACACATATTCAGCACAAAAATACACTTCTAGAAAAAACATTTGAAATTCATATTTTTGCAATATGAGGACAAAAAATCATACTAAATTTAGTAAGATTAAAATTCTATGCTAAAATTATTTATTTTCCGTGCGTTATGAAATTTAATTGCAGCACAGGTAAAATATCAAAAGTCCATGTGTCTGTCAAAAATGTCTACTTCCGACTCGGCCGTCTGAGCTTCTTTCTGTAAGGACTTGGTGATGATGATTTCTTCTGGACTTTCCCAGATGCCAGTGTTGTTGGACCTGATGATTTCCGTTTGGAACGTCTATCAGTTTGTATTATATCCTGCATGACAGCAAATGGAAGATGAAAACAAACACATTTATCTTAAAGTAAAGATAATGTTTAGCACTTGCCGAATAACAATTTTGACAAAAGTTGCATAAACAATCTCTTCCATGATGATACTTTATTTACGAAAGTGAAACTCTAGCATTAAAACAGGGAAGTTAAAACCAGCACAATACTCTTTTATAACACACACTTTCCAGGGTTGTTCTTGAACAAAAACATAACAGATTGTAAACAAATTGCAAAGGAAAATATTTCAACATGGAAAAAATAAAGCCAAAATTAATGTTAAACCCAGTCAGTCAACCAAAATCATAATTTGTCAAAATTTTGAAGCCCAAAAATATAAACAAAGAAAAACACACACACAATATGATTTACCATAACTGTCTATTGTTTTATCATCTTTCATTTTAGCTCTAAGGTTGCAAAAGGACATTTTTTAAATCTAGAGACTTTATATCCACTCACATAAAGCTATTAGAGAAACAAAAAAAACAACAGAGTGTGCAATTTAATACATTTGCATTGAAGTTATCCTTTGTTACAAAGTAAACATGTTATTGTAAATGCATCTTGTTACCAAGAAGAATCTTTGACAGGGATACAAGTAATTGACATACCTCTTTACTGACAACCTGTCTCGTCCTTGGTTTCCTAAGACTGGGTGGTTCCTCCTCATCACTCGCATCTTCTTCATCATTGGTGAATTGCTTTGAAATCTTAGTCCTCTTTTGTTTCAGTGCAATTTGGCTACGTGTACTTGTCATCTTATCCCCTCTCACAGGTTTAGCAGTCAAAATATTTTCCTTCTCTTCCTCGTCATTGTCTAGTACGTCGTCCTCCTGCTGATCATCATCACTATCATTCTTATCCTCCTCAAGATCTGCTTCCATCAAGTCATTAGTTTCCTTGTTCTTTGAATGTTTCCTCAATTCAACACTACTGCTGAAATCATTCTCCTCCTCCTGTTCCTCCTCCTCCTCATCATCATCCTCTTCCTTCTCCTCCTCCTCTTCATCATCATCATCACTGTCGGAGTCACTTGTTTCCCTTCCTCCTCCAGTTTTGTCCAGGAAGAAATCCCCAATGGACCCTGCTTCAGGCACCCTCCCCTCATTAGATTCCTCCAAAGACCTGGCCAGTGATAAAAAAAAAATGCAATAACACTATGAAATGACAAGGATGATCAGTTAACATATTGGTCTGTATTTATAAAGGAGGTTTAACTTCAGACATTTTCTCTAAATTAATGGTTTAAGCAGTGGCGTAATTATCCAAATCATTTGGGAGGTCACAAACGAATGAGCCAAATTATTATTATTATTATTTTTTTTTTGGGGGGGTGGGTGGGGGTGGGGGGTGGGTCACAAACGAACATACACACACAGATTTATCAATAAGCCTCTCTGTACCATGAACAAATTGTATTTGGGGGGTCAAGCAGCCCCCCCCCCCCAAATCTCATGCCAGTGAGTTTAAATGTGGAAGGTAGTTTTTTTTATATTTGTAATAATGATATTAGAATTTCATATTACAAATTACAAATTTTATGACATGACATAAAATATTAGTTAAGGGGAATGTGAACTAACTTTCATGCAATATGTCGCCGTATGACCAGCGGAAGGGCCTTGGCATATGTTCCTGGCAGAAGGATTGCCTCTAACTTGAAAACCATTGAGTCTCTTTTTCACACAAAATCAAGGTAGTATGATATGTTTAGATCCTTCTGTCAGTCTGTAAAGTGCAAACATAAACAAGAGTGTCGCTGGGGCGAGCACATAATACGCCCGCCTGTAACGCGGAAAATGAAAACATGTCACTGTGACCTTGACCTTTGACCTTTCTACCTCAAAATCAATAGGCTTCCTGGATCCATGCTAGTATCATACACACCAAATTATATGAGCCTGGGTTAAGTTAAACTGAAGTTATCGGTTTACAAGGACTTCACAAGGGTAAGATGAAAACATGTCACTGTGACCTTGACCTTTGACCTTTCGACCTCAAAATCAATAGACTTTCTGGGATCCATGCTAGTATCATACACACCAAATTATATGAGCCTGGGTTAAGTTAAACTGAAGTTATCGTGTTTACAAGGACTTCACAAGGGTAAGATGAAAACATGTCACTGTGACCTTGACCTTTGACCTTTCGACCTCAAAATCAATACGCTACCTGGGATCCATGCTAGTATCATACACACTAAATTATATGAGGCTAGGTTAAGTTAAACTGAAGTTATGGCGTTTACAAGGAAAAGTTAACGGACGGACAGACGGACACCGAGCGTGATACCATAATACGTCCCGTAGCCGGGTGTATAAAAAGCTTTTTTTTTTTCAAATTAGAGAAAATTTACTGTTGAGGCCCTTCTGCCGGCCATACAACAATATATGTATGATACTTTCACTCCTTTCCTCCAGGACTGTGTAATTTCCATAGCAGTATTAATACATGATGCATCTATTTCCCGCAGATAATGCCTTAATTGATCAGAAATGACACAGACTTTTTCTTCAAATTTGACACTAGCAGCTCTCCATAAGATTTCCTATAAAGATCTGTAATGACATCAGAAAAGCCAGCCAGGAATATGTGGTGACTGCCCATGGGAAGAATTTGTAGCATAAGAGAATGCATCATCATCACCATCATCATAACCTCACCAACATTCAAACATCTGTTCTTCCCATGCAATAGGGCTGGATGTATAAATTCCTTAATGGCCCAATATGTGGCATCCACCTCTGATGTTTTCTGCCAGTGTCTCCACAATTTTAAGGTTTGTGAGGTCTGCCACATAGTCTTAAATATGATTCTAGGATATGGAATGATACTTACTCCTGCAAGCCTGAAGCTCTTCTCATGACCTGCCATGTGTACTGGACAAATGAAGCCTGCTGAAGCAGCCTGGACAGGCGCTGAAAATGACGCTCTGTGAAAGGAAAGTTAAACTGGATATCAATAAGAGATAATGTATACAAAATATACAAATATCCTGTTAGTAAATCTCATGAATCATTTTTGACATTGACACTTTCATAGCATTTTTGGAAGTTTGTGACATTTTTATCTCATTACAGGCCTGCCATTCTTGCACTTTTACCTTTAAACATTACTGCTAGGTTATCCATTGATTAGACATACATGTATATCAATTTATTGATTCTATTTGCATTAATTAAACTTGCTACATACTTTGGAATCAACTTTATGTTGAATAAGAATAAATATATGCAAACTACAGTTCACCTGAAGTCTGACACAAAATATTCACGGCTGGCACATCTAAAAACCCATGTGACATCACTCAAATGTGTACTAGTTTTCCACAAAAAACAAAACAAACAAATGTGTGTACTCAAACAATGACTTTAAACACCTAATCCACAACAAGCTCTCCATATTGAATCCAGATTTCCAAATGACTTGTCAATAATCACTGTTGACTTAATGAAACTTGTGTCTATTAAAGACTTACAATATTCCGAAAATTAGGATTGGTCTTCAATTACCTATAGCTTTTCTGAAATCTTCCAAATAATAATGAGTAAATGAACAGTATACTGTAACTACTTACTGTGAATAAATGAAATACAACAGGGTACTTAAATGAAATAAAACTCTTTTACTCAGAAATTGTTTGTTTCTTACCAGTGTAAGGTAGGACCCCTTCCAAGATCTGCCTGAATCCAGGAAATTTCACAAGCTCATCCGGATCGTTGGTTCTCAGGATCAGATTGACGACGGACTGGGCCACGTGGCAATGCTTGGAGTTGGTGTTCCAGGCCTGGATGAACTTGAGGATGGATTCTATGACAGCAAACGATAGAATCAAAATTAATCATTTAAAAATAAATCAGTAATGAGGTCAAAGGTCATGCACATATACGTGGTATTAAGTAACAGATTCGGGAGGTAAAAAGGGCATTTTTGCCCCCTCCCTTTTGGTAATAAATATGGGGAAACAGATAAAAACACTACTGTTAGCAGAGGTGATCCCTCACCCCCTTGACATTGAAAATGTGTATTTTCCTCTCTCAATCGAAAGTCAAGAAATTCAACCTTTTGCATCACAAAGCATTGTGATCAAACTGGCATATTGTGATAGCATAGTAATTCAGAGTCTATTCTGTTCAATTATTTTGAGTTAAAAAAAATAGCGAGTGTTAACATGAGCGATCAGCTGCATATGCTGGTGAAATAAAAAAAGGACGTGAGAATCTAATACACTTCCGGATTACACACCATGACCCCTACTTCTGCTTGACACGGTTGTGTTTCCACATGAAAGTTACAAGGATTAACATGGCAATAACCACCTCCCAGACGTGGTTGTGATGATACGTATTAATCCTTATTTCGGTTTGTCAATAATCCGTGTCGCGTATGTTTCCACAGGAACATTTTCACATAATAAGGTTTAACAGTTTTCTGTGGAAACATGCCAATAGACTGACCTGTCATTGTGCATACACTCATGACAAATACAGTTGTAAATGCTTACCAATTTGGTCCGGCCGCAGTCCAGTAATTGTAGTTTCCAGTTTATCTTCTCCATCTGGTTCTTCTAGTATGGCTAATTCAGACAAAAAGTAAAGATAGGATGGTTATTAATTTTACATCCACAAAATAAATTCTAATGAGAACAAAATTGGGTTATTATACAAGATTTATGTATATTTCTCTACTCTGTAATATTGTGTATTATTGTGTAATATTTAATTTGTAATTAAACCAGTTACAGAAAAATCAGTTCACTGCTGGATTTCTTTTCGGCTTGATTTTGGAACACAGTTTTGATTAATCTACCACAAACCCAGCTGTCAAAACTTCAAAAGCTTCAAAATGCTGCAGAACACATTGTCACCCTGTATAGAAAATATACCCATATCACCCCTACTGTAAATCACTCCACTTATTGAACGCCAGAGATCACATTATTTTCACAATTTTACTTCCTGTTTTCTATTGTGTCAAGGGTTCTTCTCCTCATTTTAATATCAGTTTAGTCCGTAAATACACTCCTGACAGACCTTTATGTGTACAGTTGGTATATGTTTCAACTCATTTGGTTCGTTGGCTAGGCTTGGCTTGGCTTGGGTTGGCTTGCAAATGCATATGGGAAAGACAAAATTCATGACTAACTTTGAAACAGCAGAGGAAATAAGAATAGACCATCACCAGTTAGAGAAAGTCGACAGTTACAAGTACTTGGGCCAAACCTTGAAAATGGAGGATAATACAAGAGAAGAAGTATTGACAAGGATTAAAGGAGGGTGGAGATGTTTTAATATGTACAGTTAACTTTTAACTGACAGGAAAATACCACTCGCAATGAGGAGAAGGATATTTGACCAGTGCATTTAAACGACACTGACGTATGGCAGAACCTGGTCTACAACTAAAGAAATGGAACATAAATTGAGAACAACACAAAGAGCTATGGAAAAAGAATGCTCAATTTAACATTACTTGACAAAGTGAAGCACACTGACATACGGCAGAAAACAAAGGTCAAGATATTATAGTAAAAATTAAAGAGATGAAATGGAGATGGGCAGGACACTTATATAGAACACAAGACAACAGATGGACCAAGAAACTCACAGAATGGCAACCAAGAACAGGCACGCGAAGAAGGGGTCGACAAAAGAGAAGGTGGAGAGACGAAATATCATCATACACAAACACAGCAACATGGAACAGAATGACAGCAAATAGAAGCGAGTGGAAACTGATTGAGGAGGGCTTCATCCAACAATAGTTGAACAATGCCTGATGATGATGATGATGATTTGGTTCATGAGGCATTTCGAAGTGTTCCCAATCATGTCATTATCCTTTAGCAAACTTACTTTTGATGATACCCAGTGCTTTGAATGGTTGGTCCAGTATGATGGCTAGCCCCAAGGCTTTTGTGTACTTCTTGCTGTGCATCAAGTTTGATAACTTTTGCTCTCTGAGTAGAAACAACAGAATCAACATTACATGACAACATTTTTGGTATACACATACTTAAAAGTTAAATTATTTTATAAATGGGAGAAAATGTTGCTTGGAGGAGTTGTTTTTTGCAAGAAAGTAGAGGATAATCATTCATAAAGCACCAGAAGAAACCAACAGATGATACACTTGAACAGTTGATTATTTCATAGATCACTTAAAACAACCATATGCAATCCAACCAATTGTTAGCCATTGTTCTATTTTTTCAATAAGTTTTTTTCCAATCTTATCTTGAACAAGTATATCGTCTCTGGGGTGACTAGACCTTGTGTCTCAAAAATGTTAAATGTTCAGAAGATCCAAAAAACAGTTACAAATGGGATAGCCATTGGGCCATATGCATAAAAAGTAGCAATTGCTTGTAAGGAATTACTTCAAGCACCAGCAATTGGTTGTCAAGCAAAATCAAGCTCATGCAATTGCATAAATATGTTTGCATCATCTTTTCTTACAGGTGAAAGAAATTGCTTAGAAACGTATACATAAAATAACCCTTTCCTTGTTCTGTCAAGAATTTGCTTGGGGTTTTTCAAGCTCCTCAATACCAGCTGAGCGATTTTGCTTAATTATGACATTCGAGTTTAAAACATGTCCATGCTCGTATTTAGACCAAACCAAAGCTGCACAAAAGGAGAATAAATCAAGAAATACTATTTCTGGTATATTAAGAAAAAATTGGGCGGAAATATTTCAGGAAGCGGGTTAAAGATTTAACTTAATCCTGGAGGTACGTTGCGTGTTTCAAAATGTATTTATGTACGTGACCGCGAGTTGTGAAGATGGGAGGCTTCTTCCCATACGTATTCGACTCGTGCGGATCTGGCCTTTGTTGTTGTTCGCACCGCCCGTGACGTTGCTATTGTATGCTTGTGGAGACGTTGTATGAATTGCTCACGAATGGCAAGAAAATGGTTTGAACACAAGCAAAGTTTTATGCATACGAAAAAAAAAAGCAATTGCTTGAAATCCATCTTTGGCTTGTAGGATGTTAGCACGTGTTTTTATGTATATGGTCTATTACTTTCATGGGAGCACAAAGGTGGGTTTCGTATAATGTATTAAAATATTACGTGTGAGAGGAGAAGCATTTCCTGTCATGGGAGTTACGAAAGATCACTTCACTAATGTATACAAATTTATGGATGTTTCTTCATGTGACCATTGAGGAACGATTCTACTGATTATTTCTGGAGTGTATGATGGCTGGAATCAATTTGCATATTCTTGTTTTAGTCATACCGGACAAACCTGCAAACCTCGGGCAAACTACCAGGTTGTCAAGAACAACCTTTGTTTCAAAATGTTTTTGCAGGCAAGCAAGAATCTGTGTTTGCAAGCAATTCCTAATTTTTGTGCATATGGATTCAAGCAAAAGGCTAGAAAAAGCAATTACTATTTTTTATGCATACGGCCCAATGTTTTACCTGGTGACATTGGCTCTATTGTTGAGATTTGAAATTTCAGATTTGGACGAAAAAACCTGGTTTCCTAGCTACAGGATTACATAAAACCTACTTTTTGCCAAACAAAAAACAAACAAAACAAAACAGTAAAGAAAGTCTTGTCACCCTGGGGATGATATAATAGCTTTTAATCTTCAACCTAACTTGTTAATAAACTTTTGTTTAAAAGGTATTAGTCAGCTATCCATTTCACTTCTTACTATTTCCTAGAAGGAATACGAGAAACTAAAATGAAAATTCATAATAATTTTTTATTTTACAAGACAAGTAATGCAGACACATTGGTCATAACATATTTTTGAAATAGTTTGTTTGTTGAAATATCATTCATTCTTTTCAAAAATATTCACCTGATGCCAACATTTTCAACAAACACAAATACGTATAAATCATGATTTATTGTTCAATACATCTGTGTACCACTTTACTCAAATTGAATCAAAGTTTGTGCTTACTTCATAATTTGATCTTCCTCCTTTTCAGCTTGCTCTTCGTGTTCTATTTGTGTGACATCCTTTTAGAAAAAAAGGTGTGAAATATGAAAAAAAGTTAAATCAAATTACAATCACAACTTACAATCACAACAAATCACAACTCCCTCATTATTGGACTAAAAATGAGCACTTCTCCCATTCCTTGACACCAACACAATTCTGTGGATAGCACAATCCAGTAACAGTTCTCTCCCCCCAACCCCCCCCCCACCCCCAAAAGAAATCATCATCATATAAGAGATAAAAAATTACGGCAATGTTTTGTATTTAAGTTGAAGCTCAGAACAATTCAATAATCATTCAATAAATTATTCATTACTGGATTCCAACATTGGAATTCTTGTCACATATTTATCACCAAATATTATTCCAAAATAGTCTCTTTCAAGTTACAATCAAACAAACATGTGCAACAACTTGCTTAAAGCTCAGTTACATGATTGGGAGAAATAAGAAAATGCCTTTAGAACCAAACTGGTGGAAAGATAAACTAAATGTACACCAACTGGAGTGGATCTCAGGCTGGAAGAATTTGGATTTGTCTTGAGTTTGTTTACTTAACCCTAATCAGGCT